>JANHGL010002316.1:13591-30078 GCA_024611195.1 Ceyx melanurus | reverse complement strand
CCCACCTGGATCTGTTCCTGGGTGACTTGGTCTAGGTGATCCTGCTCTGGCAGGGGGGTTGGACTAGATGATCTTTTCGGTCCCTTCCAAACCCTAACATTCTGTGCTTCTGTGATTCTATGATTCCTTGTCTAAAATTCCCACTGGGGACCCATTTTTGCTTTGTACCCAGGGAATACTCCCGACGTCATCCTCCATCTCCTCCTCCTGCTGCTCTTAGGCTGAAAAACACTCAGTTGCAACCCTGTGAAAATCAGCACCCGGGTGCTTTTGGGTACCATAGAAAACCTCTTCAGCACCCCCAAGAGCCACGTTCTCTTTGAGAGCTCCCACCCAAGCACACAGCTGAGAGTATTTCCTTCTCCTGAGCAGGCTCCAGCTCCCCCGGCGAGACACTGCACACCCCACAGCAGCCTTTCACAACAGGGTTTATTCAGTGCATGCTCCAGGGATGCTCAGGACACAGTGTCATGGAGGAGGACACAAATATTGGCCTTGCAGGTCATTCTCCACCTCCTCGCTTTAAGAAAGGATGCAATAAGCAGAGAAGGTTGAGGAACCTTCTCTCAACCTTGGTAGAACCAACTGTCTCCTAGTGCCACTGGTCTGCAAAGCTTGTCACACTTGGGTGGGAGGAACAGACACGGGGGGGGGATGAAACACACAGTGCCCCAGCCTACAAAAGTGGTCCTCCAACAAGTCCTGGAAGCACCAGTAACCTCCACCATCATTCTCTTGGCTTTCCCAAGCTCCAGATGTACCAGCACGTGCCATGACTGACTTCTCCCAGACCAGGTTCCACCCCATGCAAAATAAATGTCAACGGGGCTCTGTGTCTCTCAATTCAATACACTGAGGTTCTGCAAAGGAGGAAGCCATGCAGGAGAAGGCTGAGAAGGAGGAGCTGGTTGAGGACTCCCAAGCATGGATGGTTTCTCTTCTGTGCATGCACACGGGTGCAGGCACACGCGTAAAATCATGGCCACGGCCATGGAATGTGGAAACAGCAGGAGAGAGGGAGGAGGGAAGGGCTGCACAGGGGTGAGGAGGAGGCAGGATCACTGGGGAGTACTGGCCATGGTTGTACCAGAACCAGGAGGAAAGTGAAATCCTCTCCTGGGCAGAAAAAAAAGCTGCCACTCTTTGGACAAGAAGGGAAAAGATGAAACCTCCAAAATGGAGACAGACACATCACGGGGGGGAACAGAACATTTTTGTTGGAAACTCATCCTGACAAACACCAAGCCCAACCACCATGTCTCATCTACAAACACCAAACCCAACCACCACAGCTCATTGCCACTTGGGTTTCCGAGTCGTTCTGCTTTCCCTGGGGACACGGTGTGGCAGGGCCTGCCAACCACACAGGCCCTTGGGAGAGCTCATCACTTCCAGTTTGGAAATGGACCAGGAGTCCAGGCTGGCTGGGAAGAAAGGAGAAGTGTCCAAGGTCGCCATCATTATGGCAGACACCCTCCTGCCCTTGGGTCTCCTCAGGAAGGGGACCCAGTTCCCATGGGACTGCCAGCTGCCCTGTCGGGGCTGGAGCAGATTAGGCAGCATAAGAAGAGAGCGTGTCAACCTGAACTGTCCGTGGTGTCTCCCGAGCCTACCAGGGTTGTGGAACAACCACTGCTTCAGAAAGCCTTGGTGGCTGGTGCAGGGACAGCTGAGGAAGAGAGTTCAAAGCAGAAGGCCCACCAGGATGATGCCGGGCAGGAGGAAGACTGAAAGCCCCGAGCGGGTACAGAGAACTCCACCCGAGGGCTGATCCACGTCTGTCTGCTCTGGGCTTGTCTCCTGTTCTTCAGTGTCCAGGGCACCTGCTGGGCAGAAGAGATGAAACCATGGAGTCAGAGGTGAAGATGACAGCAGTGAGACTCCCCCTCATGCAGCTCCAGCAGTGACGTGCACAGGCCAGCGTGGGGGGGTGGGGTGGCAGCTCACGGCCCCTGGCACGGCCTGGGGGAGGGGGTTAGTGGGGAGTGGGCTGCCAACAGAACAGAACCATGCGTCCCAAACGAGGCACCTGCCCAGCCCCTCGGGTGTGTGAACAGAGAGAGAGGAGGAGGGTTGGTGCCGTGCACCAGAGGAGGATCCGAAGGACCAGTCTCGTACTGGCGCCTCCCAAGCGCTCTCCATGCTGCTTGGGGATCACTGACCAGCTGCTGTGTCCATGCCAGGGAGGACTCCACAGTGCCCTTACCTGAGAGGGAGGACTGGAAAGCAGGGCCCTGCCCCTTTTGTTCTTTGGCAGGTGAAGTTAAGCGCAAGAAGGTTGGCTCTTCGGGGCTGAAAACCACCGGCTTCGAGGGGGGCACGAGCTGAGATTTATTGAACCCTAACTTGATCTCTGGAGCCGGCTGGCTGGGGGATGGAGGGGGGCTGGAAAAGGCTGGATTCTCTTCCCCAGCCTCTTCCACACCTTGATTTGCTGCTGGGACTGCTCTAGGGCTGAAGGTGGTGCCCATGCTCTCTACTGAGGCCGGGTCTTCTGTAGTTAAGGGGCTAAGAGGCTCTCCAGTGCCCACCTCTACTTCTGGAGACACTTTATAGTCCAGGTCTAACGTGGGCTCAAAGGACAGAGCTAGCCCAGTTGCCTCAGTGGGACCTGGTCTGTCTGTTGCAGTGGGTCCTGGCTTTGTGGTTGTGGCAGTTTTTGGGTGTGTCTTTGCTGTTGCAGTGGGTGCTGGTGTTGCGGTGAGCTCTGGCTTTGCTGGTGTTGTGGTGGCAGGTGGTGGTTTGGCTGTAGCAGGTTGTGGTTTAGCCACCCTTGTGGTGGGTTTTGGTGTGGTGGGTGCTGGCTTGGCCATGGGAGTTGTGGGGTTTGCTGTGGTGGGTGTTGGCTTGGCTGAAGTGGTGGTTGTGGTGGGTGTTGGTTTAGCTGTAGTGGGTTTTGGTGTGGTGGGTGTTGGTTTGGCTGTAGTGGTGGTTGTTGTGGGTGTTGGTTTGTCCGTAGTGGTGGTTGTGGTAGGTTTTGCTGTGGTGGGTGTTGGTTTAGCTGTAGTGGTTGTGGTGGGTTTTGCTGTGGTGGGTGCTGCTTTGGCTGTAGTGGTGGTTGTGGTAGGTTTTGCTGTGGTGGGTGCTGGTTTGGCTGTAGTGCTTGTGGTAGGTTTTGGTGTGGTGGGTGCTGCTTTGGCTGTAGTGGTGGTTGGGGTGGGTTTTGCTGTGGTGGGTGTTGGCTTGTCTGTAGTGGTTGTGGTGGGTTTTGGGGTGGTGGGTGCTGGTTTAGCTGTAGTGGTTGTGGTGGGCTTTGTTGTGGTGGGTGTTGGTTTAGATGTAGTGGTGGTTGTGGTGGGTTTTGCTGTGGTGGGTGTTGGTTTAGATGTAGTGGTGGTTGGGGTGGGTTTTGCTGTGGTGGGTGTTGGTTTGGCTGTAGTGGTTGTGGTGGGGTTTGCTGTGGTGGGTGTGGTGGGTTTTGTTGTGGTGGGTGTTGGTTTAGCTGTAGTAGTTGTGGTGGGTTTTGCTGTGGTGGGTGTTGGTTTTGCTGTGGTGGGTGTGGTGGGTTTTGCTGTGGTGGGTGTTGGTTTTGCTGTGGTGGGTGTGGTGGGTTTTGCTGTGGTGGGTGTGGTGGGTTTTGCTGTGGTGGGTGCTGGTTTAGCTGTGGTGGGTGCTGGTTTAGCTGTAGTGGTTGTGGTGGGTTTTGCTGTGGTGGGTGCTGGCTTGGCCACAGCTGTGGCAGGTTTTGGTGTGGTGGGTGCTGGCTTGGTGGTAGTGGTTGTTATGGTGGTGGGTTTTGGCTTGGCAGTAGTGGTGGTGGCTGCTGGAAGGGTGGGTTTTGGTTTTGCCATGGCTGTGGTGGCTGCTGGTGTGGGTTTTAGCTTGTCTGGGGTTGTTGGGAGTGTGGTGGCAGGTTTTGGCTCAGCTGTGGTTGGGAGAGCAGTTGTGGCTGGGTCTGTGGTTGTGGGTTTGGCTGTGGCTGTGGCTGGGTGTGTGGTTGTGGGTTTGGCTGTGGCTGGGTGTGTGGTTGTGGGTTTGGCCGTGTCTGTGGCTGGGTGTGTGGTTGTGGGTGGTGGCTTGGCTGTGGCTCTTGGCTCAGCTGTGGTGGGCACTGGTGTTGCAGGCCCTGGTTGGGCTGTGGCTGTGGGTTTTGGCATGGCTGAGGCTGGGCTGGCAGGGCTTGCCTCTGCAGTCACAGGGGTTGGAGTGGTCTCTTCTACAATGGGTTCTGGTAAGAGATGAAAAGTGCCATGGGTTAGGGCTGGGGCCACCTGACATCACCAGATCCCTTGCACTGAGCAGGAGCAGCAGAAACCAGTGGGGGGAGGGTGTGAACCAGCAGCTGACCCCTCTCAGGTCACACTGGGCCATCCCCTTCTTTGAACTTCCCAACCTGGAGACATCTCCTCTCCCTCACACAACCTCCTGCTCCTCAAGGGTCATCCTCCTGGGGCAACAATTGCTGGCTAAGGGGGCACAAGGTCCTTGTCTGATCCTCTCGAGGCAGCTGACCTGTCTTAGGGGCTACAACTGCACCTCGTGGTCTAGCCCTGGAACTGCTGGTGCAGGGCTTCCTGGGAGCTCCAGGAGGGATCAGAGCTTGGACCCCAGCCCAGGGGTCGTTGTCCCAGGAACCTGTCAGGGGACATGAGCCACTTTGCTTCACTTACCACACAAGGAGTTGACACAGACTCTGCCCTCGGGGCACTGTGAGCACGAGGGTCCTTCCTTGTATGGTTTCCTGCCCTTCATGTTGCCCCTGGATGCAGAAGACACCAAGCAAAAGAAGGTGTGAAGAGAAGGGGGAAGGACTCATCCCACAGAGGAGTCTGACACAAACTGGAATATCTCTGAGACAGGATTACTGGAAAAAACAGGTCATGATCTCCTGCCAGGGTTTACTCCATGGCCTGACCCCAAGGCTACTGAAACCAGGGGACAGCTCCATGGCCCTGATCCCTCACAACCCCTTGGAACAGAGCAGTCGATGGCATTTAGAGATGTTTTGTCTCCCTTCTGCTCCAGACCCCTGAGGAGACCTGCAGTGACTCTTGTTGGCCTCACAAGCTGCAGGGCAATGGTCCCCAAGGTTAGTCCCAACCCTCTGTGGGTGGCACCAACCTCTCCTCCCACATCCAGCCCCTCCCGCTGGTGCAACCTCTCCTCTCCACCTCCAGCTGGGGACAACAAGGCACAGGGCAGGGAGCTGCTGCAGTGCCAGCCTTGGGCAACTCCAGGGGGGGGAAGGTCCCTCCAGGGTGAGTGCCAGGAGCTGCAGCAGCCATCACGGGCGAGGATCACCAGACAACCCTTCCTTCCTGCAGGGCCAACCCGAGATAACAAAAACCTTTCTTGGAATGGCTTTGCTGCTATTTCTGACCAAGGCCAAACCCTGCTGGAGGAAGGAGCAGCACAGAACCCCTGCCAAGATGCAGCAGGCCGTGCCAGGCGTGGGACTCACGGTGGGTAGTAGTTGCAAACCAGCAGGTACATGTCCTCCGTTTCAATCCCCTCAATCTTCTCACAGAACTTTGCCCCGCAGCCAATCTGATGGGTGCTTGCCCAGACCACCTAAGGCAGAGACCAGGGGTGAAGGTGAAGTGACTGGGGGACAACAGATGCCCTGTTGTCAGCTTGTCTCCTGGCCTCGAAGGCTGCTCTTGTCACCACACCCATGCAGCCCATCAGCTCTTAGATGACATCTCCCCACGCTGCTTCTGCACTCAGGGTCCTGCCCCCTGGCCCTGTCTGGGCCACCTGCCCAGCCTTGGGTTGTAGCCCATGTAGCCAAGTGCCACAGCTTTCCTCCCATCACTATCCTTTCTCTGGTCCTGGAACATCCATCATTGTATTTACCACCATCACCTCTGCTCCTTGCTCCCTCAAGACCTCACAGCTCTACTCAAGTCAGGCTGTCTCAGCTCTGCCAAGTGGCCACACAGGGCTGCAGAGCTTGGTTAAAATAAGTATTTTCCATAAGGCTGGCTCCATTCCCAGGTCCCTCTTATCATTGGGATTCCTGCCTGGATCCCCATCCCTTTGCAAAGGCTCTGGGAGAAGCTGGGGCTGTGGTACAGCTCCTTTCCTGACAGCCCCATCCCTCCATCCCCCAGCCTGGTACCTGGGTGTAGTGGCCACACATCTGGCCAGGCACACACGTGGAAGTTGTCAGGTTGTAGTATTTCTCCTCCCCGTTCCAGTCTTCCACAGCAAATTCTAGGTCCAGGGTTGGGGCCATGGCAAAGAGGTTTTCCCCCCGTCGTCCCCTCTCCTTGTTGTGGTCCCAGATGCACTTCTCTGCATAGGCTTGAGCAAAGGCCTCCAGCTCTGGGTCCCAGCTCTGAAAGGAGCTCAGCATCAGCACACGGGGAGGAACACCAGGCTCTCTGACATACACGAGGACAGGTGCCAAAGAGCCCTGGGCCACAATTTCCCCAGTCGTGGGTAAAACTGAAATCCCTCCTCAGCAGAGGGGAGCTCCACAGGCAGTCCCAGCACAAACCAAACCCCAGCTGGGGTCACACAGGTCAGTGCATCCCACCTTGCCTGGAGCATCTCTAGAAGCACCACAAAGCAGCATCCTCAACTCAGCACCCAGAAACCATTAAAGTCAGACAAAGGGAGGGAGGGAGGGAGGGAGGGAACTCACCCAGGAGGGGGCTTGGGGACATCCCTCTGAGCAGGGTGGGGATGGGAGAAAAGGACAAACCTCCCCCCACAGCTGCTGGGGAGCACAGGCTCCTGGGAAACAGCATCTGCTCACCTGGAGTCGTGTCCAGCTGCCTGCCAACAGCCCCCTCCAGAGCCACAGTGGCCCCACAGCCAGCTGACCCCCCAGTCCCCATCCCCCATGGCTACACTGACATGCAGCAGGAGGAGGAGGAGGAGGAGAAGGAGAGGTTGTCTCCCAGGGAGGAACCCTAGGCTGCAGATGTTTGGACTGTGTTTGCACCATTGGATGGAGACAGCAGCTCTGCTCCTTCAGTGGGGCCCAGCAAACAAGGGGGGACCTTCCCAGCCGAGCCAGGGGGACAGAGCAAGGCCCTGATGCAGGGCATGTCACCATCAGGGTGATCAGGAAGGGAACCTGAGCAGCAGCACTAAGGAAACCAGGGAGGGATGGGCACAGAAATACCTGGGTGAGGGCTCAGAGTGATTGGTTGACCTCCCACCATGGCCCCGAGCCAGGCTGGGAATCCCACCTGGGCTCTGCTCACCCTCTGGCACGGAGCTGAGCTCCATAAACAGGGGCTGGCACCTGCAGGATCTGCCTCATTAAAAAGAAAAGTGGCTTCAGGCTCTGCATCCACCCCCCCTCCCAAATGCCCAACTATTTCCACAGCAACCAGACCCGTGTCCCCAACAGAGCAGGTGGACCTGGGGCTAGGAGGGAGGAGAGGACACTCTGGTGGAGAACTTCTACCTAGAAATCATCAGGGCTTTGAAAAACAAACGTTTGGTGTGTTTCAGAAAAGAAAAACAAACAGAATAACCAACAATAAGCCTTTGGCTTGGGGCTGGGAGCAGCTCCCGTGGGCTGAGGCAGAAATTAAGCAGCTCTGTGGAGGGGAGCACCTCAAAGAGCTCACTCTGCACTCACAGCTCCAGCCAGGAGCAGCAGGAGCTGCTGCACAACTGCTGCTGACTAAAGGAGCCTGAGAGACAGTTTCTCTCAGGCTTCCACCAAAACTTTGGCTCCAAAGCCCTTATTTTCCAGGGTTTCTGTGCCTTGCTCTGGTGGGTGTCTGCAGAATGATGGTGCTTTAGCTTCTGGCTCTCCCTTTTGAGTCTGAAGTCACTGCTCAGACCCCTTAGACCTGAATACAGCTTTTTTTCCCCTTTGTTTGCTCAGAAAACTCCCATTTACCAGCCCGGGGGGGTCTAATTCAGCCTGGTTGACTTTAGGGCCAGGCAGGGGGGTCTCCTCCAAGCACACACTGTGCCCAAAAGAGCAAAGCACTCCAATGATCCACAGTAACCAGTTGTCCTCCTCCTCCTCCAGCATGTTTTGCAAACAGTGAGAAAGTTCACATGTGGTGCAAGATAAAACCCTGTGAGCCAAACTGTAATCAAAGCAAGGGTTTGAGTCAGACAAAAAGCAGCACCAGCTTCAGAGCCTGGCTCTGCTCCTGCTGCAGCCACACAGGATGCTGGGCACCTGACTTGGTTTCCTCAAGGAAAACTGGGGATCCCTCACCCCTGAGCCAGCAAGTCACTGTGAAGTGTAGGTGTGATGGAAAAGCCAGATAACAGAGTGACCTGGTTGTGTTTGGAACTGATGTTCCCTCCTCAAGAGAAAAACCCATTTGACTGCAAAGGCAGAGAAGGTGCCAAAGGCAGTGCCCCACACGGGAGGGCTGCTCATGGCAGCACCTCACCTGCCTTCCCACCCCAGCACAAGGAGCTCCCGTGGGCACTGGTGTCAGCAAGAGCTGCATCCCCCTCACACAGCACCACGGGACTCCCAGCACGCCCAGGAAGGAGCAGAGACAACCCCAGAGGGGAAAGGAAACTCCAGTTTCTTTAGAGGGGATTTAGGGAACCCCTCTCTGTTGATCTCTCTTTGTAGCCTGCCCCAAGAACTGCTCTGCTTCCCCTGAAGAACCCCCCGAGCTGTCCCAGCATCCTCCCACTGCACAAACACCCTCTGCCATTCCCCCTGAGCCAAAAGGCACTCACCATCTTCAGCATGTCCATGGCAGGAGGGGAGACCTGAGCACGGTATTTATTGTGCCCGTCCAAGATGATCTTCTTATCTTCATCACTCAGGGACCAGCTCAGCTCCAGAGCTGTGAGCAAGAGGAGAAGGGGAGGAAGACCCGAGCTCAGCATCGTGCAGCCAGCTCCTGCTCTTAGCAGCCCACGGCTCTGGCAGGAGGATTTAAAGCACCTCCCAAAAGCAAGGAACACCCAACAGCTTGAAGATTGGGGAGGAAACGTAGCTCTTTATTAGAGTTTCAGAGCCCCGTGGTACACACCCATCTCACGCTGGCCTCGATGGACGAGCAGCAGGGTGGCTGGTGCCAGCAAACACCCGGGGTCCCCTCCCTGTGACAGAGCCTGTGCCCCATCCTATGCCCCAGATTGGCCCCTTCATCCAAGCCTCTGCTGCTCCAAACCTCAGGCAGCCCCTCTGGCTCTTCCACCCCCTGCTGCTTTTCTCCTAAATGGTCATCAAATGAATCCCTAAGCAACTGGCCAAGCCCTGGTTTACCCCGGGGTCCCCCCCCTGCTCCGGGAATGCAGCTGCTTCTCCAGATGAAGGCAACAACTGGCCACTGTGGTCTGCAGTCAGAGCCCCCCCCGTCCTGCCCTGTGGCCATGGATCCCCCCCTGCAGGCCGGGGGTGCCCATTCCCTGTGCCAACATTCCCTGTGCCAACAGGAGGAGGGTGAGCAGGGGAGGGACAACAGGCTACAGAGCTGAAATTGCCCCCCAAAGGGGACCTCTAGCTGGCTTCAGGCCTGGCTGAAGGAGGCAGGAGTTAGCTGTGGGGACCTGGAGGGCTCCACATCAGGTGTCCCCAGTCCCACCATGTGGAGAGCACCTGGCAGAGACTCTGCTGCCTCTTCCTCCCCAGCTGAACTGTGCAGTAGGTCTCCTACTGACCCCCTCATCTCTTACCTCTGTGTATTACCTTCTCCTTCACTAGGTCCAGGTTCTACCATCCCCCTCAGTAGTCCAATAATTCCTGCAGGCAGGATCTAACATCGCAACAGGCCACCTGCAACTTGTCTGGTCAAAACAAGAGGTTCCCATTTACTGCAGGCCTGGGGTCTGAGTTAAAACTGCCTCCATCAGGAGACACCTCAAAAGCTCTGCTGCTGCATCTCCAGACCTGGAGGAACAACTAGAAAGGATCAACACCAGTCCTGTTGGCCAGCTCTCCATGGCCTGGCTTATGAGGATCAAGGCAGTGCTCAGAAGACCCCAGTGCACGTACTGGTCTCTGCAAATCACAGAACACAGAGTGGTTTGGGTGGGGAGGGACCTTTCAAGCTTATTGGGTCCAACTCCCCTGTAGGGAGCAGGGACATCTGCACCTAGAGCAGGGTGCTCAGAGCCCCCCCAACCTCCCCTGGGATGGTGCCAGGGATGGGGCAGCGAGGGCCAGACTCTCCCCACCCTCAGCACCAACAATTCCTCCCTTCTCTTCAGTCTAAATCTCCCTCTTACAGTTCAAACCATCCCCCCTTGTCCTGTCCCAACAGGCCCTGCTCAGAAGTCCCTCCCCATCTTTCTGTCAGACCCTTGAAGCCCTGAAAGGCCCCAGAAGGTCTCCCTGGAGCCTTCTCCTCTCCAGGCTGAACCCCCCCCAAGCTCTCAGCCTTTCGGAAGTGCTGTGGAGACAAAGGGCTGAGCTCTGATCCCCACCTAGCCCCTGGCTCTCCAGTGTCCTGCTTAAACCTTACAGGAAACAGAGCAGCAACACAGATTAAGGAAAAGGAGAGGCAGAGCTCCCAGGGAAGACACAACAGCCCTGGAGGAACCACATCCAGGGAACGTTGCTCATGGGGAGCCATGAGCAAGAGCCGATGCGCTCGGCAGGGGTGGGAGCAGCTGCTGGTAGAGGGGCCATTTCTCAACTCCCCAACCTGCTCTTCCCAGAGCCAACATCCCAGGAATTGAGCTGAATGGCTCGAGGTCCAAGCCCCACCCTGGAGCTGAGGAGGTCCTGTCCAGCAGACATGAGGTCAGGAAGGAGGAATGCAGCTCCCTCTGCTCCCAGCCCCGGGGAGCCGCAGCCTCGGCACCTGCCGGGGTGCCCGGGGTCTGGCTCCGGGACACTGGGGTCCAGGAAGAACTTGGCACTGGAGGAGCAACACAACCTGGATTTCCACTGACTGGTGTCTTGAGGGACTCCAGGGAGGATTTGCTGGTGTCTAGTGAGGCGTTGTGCTGGGAGCAGCAGGATTCTCCTCACTCTGGAGGAGTGATTCCTCTTCTGGCCCTCAAAGCTTGGTTGAAAGAAGCTGAACTGTGGAGGAAGGCCCTGGGTTGTTACTGGGAAGAAAGGAGGGACAGAGGGAGTTCATCCTGCTGCATCAGCTTCATTCAGAGAACAACAGAGTGTTGTTGAAAATGTTTCTTTTGATGTTTCCCAAACAAAAGGGTTGCAGCTTTTCACTCAAAATGACACTTCCACTTAGAAGTGCCCTGTGCAGGGTAAACTCACCTTCCAGTGCTGACACACAACACAAAAAGGCATCAGGGAAAAGGTGCATGAACACTTGAATTTCATTGCAAAAAGTAAAAACTTTTGTTTATTCTTCTTACATACAAATCTCCATTTATTTACACACTTTACAGCCTTTTCCCCCGAGTATTTACAACATTTGCAATATATTAAATTATGACCATCCATAAAATTCTGCAATAAGTGCATATTTACATTCTTTTCTTTTTCTTTTGAATCCACCACTGAATTTCTAGTGTTCAGCACTGAAACAGTCTTTAGACTTCTAGAGCTTCACCCCCCCCAGCACCCCTGAGCCTTTAGAACTCACATCCCCTCCCCAGAGACCAAGAGATAATGCTAAAAATAAATCACCTGTCATCTGTTTGACTCTCCAAAGCAAAGGGGAAGTTCCAGCATCTGTTCAGCAGGACAGTAAATCTCCCCTTGACAGGGAGGACTTTCCTGAAGGAGAGTGACACAGTTCCATGTGAAAAAAAGAAATGCACAAAGAGGAGAAAGTTTGGTTTGCAGGAAGCCAAAGCTCCTCGGGTACCCACCACGAGGCCAAGGGAACTGGGCTCACCCCACAGGGTGCTTGGTTCTTTTGGGGGTCCATGGAGCCTGGGATTGGGTGGATCCTGCAAACATTCCTCCCTGAAGTGTTCCCAGTGGGAAATGTAAAGGCAGGACCTTCACCTTTGGCAGTTTCTAGAGCTTGTATCTCTAGTAACGAGGTGCTCTCCTGCTCCCCACATCCTCCCTTCTTTGATCCAGCCCAGACAAACCAGCTTCTCTGCCAGACCATGGCAGTGGGAGAAGCCAAAGGCCTGAGACTCCTGGGAAATCCAGCTCTGGAAAGCTCTCCAGGGGGTTGCAAAGGGAGGTTTTTGAGGCTGGATCTGTAGAGCTGCCTCAGGGGAAATTTCTGTGTGCAGTGCCAGTGGGGAGGGAAAAAACCAACATGAAAGGAAGAAAAGAATCAATAGAAACTGTCAGCTTGGCTCCCGTGGGGGATGCTGGTTTCCTGGTACTGAAGTAAATAACCCTCCTCCTCCTCCTCCTGCTCTTACCCTGAGTTCAGGACTGACTGAGAGCCACGGGCAGTGACCCTGGTTTGGAAACCAGCTGTAGAGCAGGGTGATGGGTGGGAGCCCCTCTTCCTGCTGCTGCTGTGATTCCAGAACAGCCTGGCAGCCTCTGGGCAGTGGGGTGAGCAGAGCCCATCACCCACAGGCTGGCAAACACACCGTGGGCACCCCCTGAGCTGGGCAGGGTGGGGAGAGGGGCACCATCCCAATCAGCACTGCAAGCACCCAAGGGAGGTGAGTGAGACCATGGTGGGACTCACAGCCCCCAGACTCACCCAGAGCACCTGCCTCAGCCTCCTTCCCTCCCAGCTCAGCCTCAGCATGTCACTGGGAGCCACGGGGCTCTCTTTGGGAGCCACGGGGCTCTCCCAAGGAAGCCACAGGGCTCTCCTCTCTGGCAGCCACGAGGCTCTCTCTGGGAGCCATGGGGCTCTCCCAAGGAAGCCATAAGGCTCTCTCTGGGAGCCACGAGGCTCTCCCATGGAAGCCAAGGGGCTCTCCTCTCTGGAAGCCACAAGGCTCTCTCTGGTAGCCACGAGGCTCTCTCTGGTAGCCACGAGGCTCTCCCAAGGAAGCCATGAGGCTCTCTCTGGTAGCCACGAGGCTCTCTCTGGTAGCCACGAGGCTCTCTCTGGGAGCCACGAGGCTCTCTCTGGGAGCCACGAGGCTCTTCTGGGAGCCCTGCAGCCTTCTGGGCGAAGCCAGACCCCGGGATGAGAAGGGACCGAGGGTTCACTTGGCTGAGGTGTTGACACCTCCTTTTGGCCACCCTAGTTTGGCCACCCTGGCCCCTCCTGGGAGCTGCCCAGCCCGGGTGCAGGCTGGAAGGCCTCAGCACTACTCCTCTGGCAGCTGAAGCCAGGAGCTGCTCTGGGAGCCTTGCTGCAGCCCAGGGCTCCACGCTCAACGGCGGCCAAAACTGGCTCTTTAGCAGCAGGAGAACTGCCCTCCTGCTTCAGTTTAGCAGCTAATTCCTTACAGCTTTTGGAAAAAGGAAGAGAAAATACACTGGGAGTTTCAAAACAAATGATGTCAAGCCCAAAGGGAGCGAGGCTGGGCCGTGTGTGACCGAGCTCCGAGACAGACCTGGAAACTTTATGCAGAGCCCATCAAGTGCACTTGGAAAGCTGAGCTGTGGCCAGTCCAGGCTCCCCATCTTCCTTCCAACCAGCTGCAGCTCTCTGCAGAGGGAGCAGGGAGATGTGAGAGCCCTTCTGCTGAACAGGCACAAACTTGCCCTCATCCCCCCCACCCCGTTCCCCCCCAGTCTAAGCAGTAAATAGATCTGTTTTCTAGGAGCCAGACAGAGCCACAAGGGCTTAAGCTCACAAAAAAACCCCCAAAACCAAAACATTACAGGCATTTCAGACACTTGAGAATTGTCTCCACAAGCTCTTTTACAGGTTACATTCAAGGACACTTAGAAGGAGCAGCATCACCAAAGCACCCCCAGTCCCAGAGGTAACAGCTCCAGCAGGTTCTCTCCTTGGGAATCTCTAACCAAATGGCTCAGGTTCCAAACTGGGAAGAGGTGAAGTCACCTTGTCAGCCTCTGGGAAACAGCAACAGTCGCTAACGAGGCCCTAATTCTGCCATCACCAGCCTCCCAGTTTCCATGAACTCAGCTCTGAGGAGGGAGGGGGTGGGGGGATGTGTCTTGGCAGGGAGGAGGTCGTGTGTAGTGTCACGTGGGAGGGACCCCCCAGCACCAGCAGTGCTAATGGGAGTCTGAATCCAATTCCCTTTCCTATTTTGCTCCAGATGAAGCCAGTCCTTTTCCATGCTGGGCTCTCCCCAGCTGGTTCTACTTGCTCTGGTGTGTGTTGGTCCAGTGTGGAGGGCAGTGCAGAGCCCAGCACTGGTGCTGGGGGTTGTTCTTTCTTGTTTTCCAGGAGCAAACCAAAAGGTTATGCATAGAAATGTTTGTAGTGTCAAGGCCTCAGACTGAATTCTTTGGAGCAGGAGCTGTCCTCTGCCTTATCCTTGGCCAGGAGCCAGCCCGTGGTCATCCCACTTGGCAGCTTTTCTCAGACCCTCAGAAGATGAGGACAATGTTTGCTCCCATTCTCCTGGTCTTGCTGGACAGACATGTTTCCAACCTGTCATTTTACACGTACCTAAAGTATTTCCAAAAGCAAATGCTTCTCACTCCTGAGAACAGAGTCAACTCTGCTTTCAAACAAAAAAACCCCTCCCAAATTCTCTGTTAACAAGTGTGAGAGTATGTCCTGAAGCCCAGCCCTGGCCTATGAGTTCAGCCTGACACATCTGTAAATGATCTCCAGCAGCAGGATCAGCCCCAAAGGATCTGATTTGCAGGCTGCAAACAGCCAACCCGAGCCTCTCCGGGGGCACTGGGGACCACAGGAAGCACAGCAGCTTGGAAAGGACTCAGGAAAAAACCACTGGTCATTCTGAAAACATCAGTTTCAGCTTTCAATGGACTTGAGGAAAAAAAAAATCCCCAAATGCCAAGGATGAGGAAGGTTTTGGGTGTTCCTGGAGGTCCCCCCGGGCTGGGAATGCAGGTAGAGCAAGGAATCTGAGAGGATGGTCCTGCAGCCCTGGGGTCTTTGGGAACTCAGACAGAGCTGCTCTGCACCAGCCCCATCTCAACTCCAGCTACTACAACTCCCAGCAGCATCAGCACTAAAACTCACATGGGTGTTTTTGGGAGGAAAAGAGGTGGAGGGCAAAAAAAAAACCCCAAGAAAGCAGCTACAAATTGACTGGCTCCTGATGGAGAGCAGCAGAAGGGAGATCAGCAGACACACAGAGGAGGCCTGAACAGGTTCTTTTGGTACAAGAGGTGGGTGAGGGTCTCTGCCCCAGGCTGTCTCAGCACAGTGGGGCCTGTGGAGGAGGGGTGGAGGGGACACATCACCAGTTCCTTCCCTTTACAGAGCTGGCCTGCCAAGCCAGGCTCAAAGCCTCCTCCTCAGGAGGAATGTAGGCAGATGTCACACACCCCCTCCACTCCCAAACCTGCCAGGAAGTTTCAGAAGTGCCAAAATCCACAAAGGACACAAAGTGAATCTCATCCTGAGAAACCCCTCTGTTGTTCCTGGAAAAACAAAACCAAAAAAAAAAACCAACCCAAAGCTTTGCTGCAAACTCAGGGCTCACCTGAGGGGCCAGGGAAGGTCACAAAATAGCTTGAGCTTCTCCCAAAATACATTTGAGGAAAGGCAAAGAGTTACCTCAAGGGTCAGGAAGAGTCATTTTTAAACACTGTAAACATGCAGGGTGGCCAAGCTGCCTGCCCCAGTTGCCCCAGCTTGATCTTGTTCAAGGTGTCACCTTGGCTTCAAAGCTGAAAGTCTTCTCCTGGAAACTTCTGCCACCTCAGTGTCCTTAGCTGGCAGCTCCATCACACACGACAGCAGGCTCTGCCCCCTTGGCCATGAAGCTCATTGTCCAGTAGTCTGTACTGGCATAACCTTTGGGAGAGGGAATGGAGAGGCCACGTGAGACAAATCCATGTTCAGTGGCTGCTCAGACCTCCTGGGAGGTGATGGAAGGGGGGGCAGCAGAAGCTTTTTGGAGGTCCTGCCCTCAAGGACACGTTGGGTTTGTGGAGAAGACAACCCAGCAGAGTGCTGTGCAGCCCACAGAGCAGCTCACAGCACCCTGGTGCTCGTGGTCCAGGCCACCAGTTCCCAGCCCAGTATGTTCTGCTGCACCAGGCAGGCACACACCAGTTTGGAGGTGGCAGTGGCACCCACTCAGGCACAACAGAGCCAGCTGGAAGCAGTCCCCTGCCTCCAAGGGATCCCCCAGCACCCCCCTGCTACAGCAGCAGCACTCACCCACATCTCCAGCTTCCAGCTCCACCTTGAACATCTCACAGTGTCCTCTGCACTCGTCCAGAGGTGCCACAGTCAGGGTGAGCTGCCCACTTCCAATGGCAAAGAGGCTGTGCAAGCTGTAGCTCTGGGGTGAGAGGAGAATATTTCAGAAGCCTGGCTGGTTTTTCTTGGGTCTACAGATCACCCAAGGGGCAAATCACCAGCCTGCAGCAAGGTGACAGCACAGGTTTGCTGCTCCCCCAGCTCAGCTCAGCTGCACTCAAAGGGCCTCCTCCCCTCTCCTGTCCAAGGCAATGCCATAAGACAAGAGGAACCGGCCTTAAGTTGCCCTGGGAGAGGTTTAGGTTGGTGCTGAGGAACAATTTCTTCCCCTCCAGGGGTGTCCAGGCCTGTCCCAGGCTGCCCAGGGCAGGGGTGGAGTCCCTGTGACCCCTGGAGAGGTTTCCAAGCCCTGGAGCTGTGGTGCTGAGG
>JANHGL010002315.1:0-20262 GCA_024611195.1 Ceyx melanurus | reverse complement strand
GGAGGGCAGGTCGGCGCTGGGGGGCAGCTGGGGCAGTGCTGGTGCTGGTGGGGACCCAGAGCAGCAGCGGGACCAGGGTTGGGAGCACCGGGCAGTCGCTGGCACTTGCTGGGACCGGGGCCTCCGTGAGCAGAGGGCTTCTATTAGCTGCACATGTGTAGAGCAGCGGGGCTGTAATTTGAAGACATGTAACACAGACTGTTTACATTTTTGCAGTCCTGGATGGTTATGTGCTGAATTTCCCTACTGGAAAGAAAAACTGCATGAGCGGGGAATGTGGAGAAGGAGGAGGCTGCTCCCCTCCGAGCAAGGGGCACGCAGCCTCGCTGCCCCGGAATGAGGGGCCCCTCCTGTGCCTCGTGTCCTGCAGCCCATGGTGGTCACCCCAGGTGGCTGGCTGGGGGGACTGTTCCATCCCCTCCCTCTGTTCGTGCCCTGCTAAGAGCCTGGCAGCCCGCCACGGGAAGCCTCAGTGACCCACTGCCACCTGAGCAGATGTGCAGAGCTGGGACCCCCACTCCCAACACCGCAGACCCCGTCACTTGGGTCACCCCAGGAGTCTGCTTCAGGATCCAGACCGCGGGGCATCCCCCCTCCCCATCACCAGCTCTGTTGTGGGCGGGGATGTGTCTGCAGTCAGCGACTGGGACATGTGCTACAAAGCTGATTTTTAATTGTAATGAATATAATTGCTAGGTTTGGGCAAAGCTGCTCGTTATTGCTTCGGGAACTTGGGGAGAACTATTGTTTGGTGCTCTCAGCCAAGGATAACACCATCCAGTTTCCAGGATGCACTTTCTAATTGCAACAGCTACATCAAAGTCATGGCTTTGGCCAAGCAATGATCACGCCTGTGATGCCACCTCCGAGGCTGAGCAGCTCCTCTGCCCCAAGAACAGCCACCCCCACCCTGGGAGCCCATCTCCTATGGGCACAGCACAGCTGGGAGCACTGGGATGGGCACTGAGAGGAAGGGTGAGCACAGGGGAGCTCCTGCTCGCTGGGCAGGGGCGCTCTGCCCTCTCAGCCCCGGTCTGGCATTGCTCGGAGGTGTTGGGGCAACAACCCCTTGGTCTGGCCCTTCAGGTCGGATGAGCTGAGACCAGATCCTTGAGCCTAAAGAAAGGTGTCGCCTGAGGTTGGTGCTTCACCTAACTCGCTGTCTTGAGGAGAAGAAAAGGTCAGTGAGACTTTTGAAATAAAAATGTTTCCATCTCAGTTGAGAAAAAGCCCAGATGGGTGAGCAAAGTTTAGAAAAGGGAAAGAATCGAGCAAGCAATACTGTGAGAAGCTGATAAGAGGAGCTCTAGCAGGAGAATAGGGGAGCCTTGTCTATCAGCCTATTAAAGGCTATTCTTACAAGTTTTTTTTCTTTTCATTAATACGCAGGGTGAATAGAACATTGAATAAAAATCAGTACTTACTGCACAATTGTAGGATTGAAAGGTAACTGTCAACAGAAGGATTGGGGTGACAAAAGGGGCCATTTCAGTGCTTAGCAAATGATTTTCGGCTTGTCATTTCAATAGGCCGTGTTTTTCAGAGATTGTGTTTTTTTGAATAGCGTTTATTACCATGCTTTTTAAAAATTTCATGTTGTCTCTTTGCAGGCACCATTCATTTGCAGATGCAGTATTCCTTTTTGGTTGTCAGAGGGATACTGCTTTAGAAAAATAAAGTACAGTCGTCCAGTGAGAAAAAGGATTCTCTTGTGAAGCTAATGGCTGGGAGAAAAACAATCGGGGCAGCTCCTACCTTCTTGCCAGCCTGACCCAGTTTCTCCCACTGTTCTTTATTCATGATGGCGTGGGCCACCGGTTCTCTCCATTTCAAATTACGAGTGCGATGCTGAGTAAGATAAAACTTTTTTTTTTTTTTTTTTTAACAGCAAGCCCATCTTCCTTAATGCTCCAGTTTTGCAGCGGGAGACCCTAAAATACAAATAGGTCTCCTATCTCTTGCCCACAGACAAGAGGTCCAATTCTTCAGCCTTTATTCAGACAAAATCCCATTTACCTCAATGGGGGCTTTGCTTGAATGAGCAGTGGGCAATTAATGCTCAGACTTTACAAAAGAGATACGTGGGGTGTTTAACGCATTGTGCGTATGCCCGAGAGGAGAAGCTCAGTGACAAAGTTTTACGGTTATCTGCTTCAAATAAAATCTTTGAAAACATGTGTTGGTTTAATCGAAATGATCATGTTCATTGCGACATAATTGCTCACATAGGTCCAGCATTTGCATGACACTGTACACTAGGCAGCAGTGGTTAAAAGGACTTGCATTAGGGTTTCATATCATTTTAACAAAACCCACCATTTTTGGCACCCTGGGCTCCTAAGTAGAGAGTAATCTAGAATTAGTGAGAAATAGATTTCATGGCTTTAAGTCACTTTATAGTGTGCAGGTCTTGAACCCTGATCTTTTGTAAATTGAACCACTTGTGAAAAAACAAAGGGCTCTAATCCTTTTAAACTGCCACTGCACATCCCTGGCCCAGTGCCCTTGAGAAGTGATTTAAATGGCATTGAGTATGGCAGTTCAAAACATACTCAAATCTGTTAAGAGGCTGATATCTATGAAGGGAATGGAAGCAGGGTAAAAAAAGCTAATTAAAAGTATTGATGAGTCTGCCAGAGAGAATAATATCCCTCAGCCCTCTGAACATCACCCGGAGCAAGACGGGGATCCTGCTCAAACGGCCACTACAGCGAGGAGCAGAGGGGTAGCTGTGAGAAGGAGAGTTCTGGGCAGCTGTTTTCACTGCTGGCTGGTGCTGGAATGAGGCAGAACGAGCTCCCTGGGGCTCATCAGGGCCCCATGTGTCACCCATGGGGTGCCCAGGGCTCTGCACCATCTCTACCACCAGCTCTGAGGGATGCCAGACCACTATCTCAGGGCTGGCACCCAGAACATCACCCACTGCTTTCCTCCTCCACAACAGTGTCTGCAGGAGGCGACTCAGGGCAGCCAGAGGTGCCCAGAGCCCGTTGGTGGGTCATGGGCACCAGCCCTGTGTCCCAGCCTGGGTGGGCAGCGGGCAGGGAGATGCCCCCATATGTCCCCCTGGAGCTTCTCCCACCTCTTGCTCTGCGTGGGGCCTCTCCTGCCACGTTAGCATCCCAGAAAACTCCAGTGTGGGATGCTCCTCAGGGCAGTGCCCAGCACAGCTCTGTAGCCTGCACAGCCTTGTAGCCTCCGGCCCAGCTCAGGGGAGGGTTTTGCTTCTTAAAACCCCTTTTATCCCTTTCCTCCAAAATACAAGACACCACTTGTGAACTATCCCAGGTGACCTGGAGTTTTCTGTGTTAGATAAACATTACTAATTCAAAAGCACTTTTCTTTTCAACAGCTAGAATTAAATCAGAACTCTTTCCCGAGGAGCCGCAGCAATAATGGGTGTGTTAATGAGGATTATCCTCCCTGCCAGCCCCAAGGAACGGCTGATAAATCAATAGGCCCCTCACAGGAGCTCTCCTCCTCGAATCCCCTGGCTGGGATCCCACTGGCGAGGGGTGAGGCTCGGCTGGTGCCCCCCAGCAAGCACTGACCGTGTGGTGGGGAGTGAGGGGGTCACTCTGCCCCTGTGTACTGGGCAGAGAACTGGCCACAGGCACCACTTTGCCTTTGTCCTCACCAGTCTCCTCACCTCCTCTCCTCAACCCAGCGTGCCAGGCTGGCAAAGCACCGCCTGGTGCCACACTCGGGCATCCCATGGTCATCCTAACTCTCCTCTGTGCAGAGAAAGAAACTTGACCTGTTCTCTTTTCTTCACGTGTTGTTCTTCACCATCCCAGGGACCACAGGAGCTCTGACTGCTCCAGGAGTCCACAGGGCTGCCCTGGCATCTCTGCTCCGTGCCACGAGCCACGCTCTGGTGCTCTGCTCATCAGCATCGTCCTCACCTCCCGTGTGGACTCTGAGCCCCTTGTAGAGTCTTTTCCACCACAAGAGCTGGAGCTCAGCAAGGACAAAGCGTTCAGTTTCCTTAGCAATGGCAGGAAAACAAGACTTTCACTTTGAGAGACTTAAAAAGAAAATAACCAAAAAACCCTGTTCTTTAACAAACCTGCTGCCTGCTCTTTTCCCCAGGGAAGAGCTGAGACAAGGATCTCTGCAATAGAAATGCCTGACTCGGTGTTTAAAGTGCCCTTGTTAGCCCTGCCCTGATGGCTGTCTTGAGAATCTCCGATCCCACTGATATTCAAGGCCATATAATTTGCTTATCTCCTTGTACAGTCTTAAGCAGTCCCTGAAGAAAGAGACAGGCTGTTCCCTTGCAAACACCTCTTGTTTCCAGCTGATGCTGGGGTCACAGCAGAGGCAGCGGGTGACCGCACCGGGGACCCCACCCAAAGCACCCATCCCGTTGCCCTCATCCCCAAGCAACACCATGGCACAAGCTGCTCTGCCCTTGCTCGTGTGCAGGCACCCAGAGGTACCCAGCACCTGCTCCCCAGGCTGTGCCCATCCCATGCCCATCCCTCCCCCCCTCAAAGTGGCTTCCTCAAAGCACTGCATTGTGAATACCAACAGAGAACCAGAACGAAAGGCCACAGAGCCCATGTCAGAGCACACTCTGGACATCAGTCAGACAAAAGACTTTAAAACAAAGTTCAATTAGGTGTGAAGGAAATTATGGGCTATGCAAGCAACAGCAGGGCTGTGTGAATTAGGGAGATGTTGGAGCAGGAGACAATATGCAGCCCAAGATAAACGCATTTGTCTTTGCTCCACACCAGCCTTCCCTGCCAGCTTATGCTTCAAGCCGTGCAAACAGAAGCCTCCTGGCATATTTGGAAGATAGTCAACATTTCCAGCTATAATATTTTAATTATAAAGCATGCTGGTGAGTCAGTTAGAGGAAGCGACCAGCCCTGTGAAAGGCCCAGTGCCACCAGGAATGGGCTCTAATTGGGATGCTGGGGTAATGTTTCTCCAAAAAGCAAATGGTCTCCTCCCTACAGCCCAGTGTGGGGCATCCCCAGACGAGGGCTGAGCAGCACTGGAAGGCAGCTCGTGCTGGGAAACAAGAAGCACAAGTTCAACAAAGAAATAATAAAGAAGGGTGACTACCTAAGTGCAAAAGCTGCTGAGTGCCCAGGGAAAAGGTCGAGGGAACCCAAGAGCTGCAGACAGGAGGTCCCAGAGTCCTGGGAGATCAGACAGGATCGTCGTGTTGCAGTGCAGGGATTTTGCTTCTGCCGTGACACTCAAGAAAAGTTTGAGAAGTTCTCCTCTGGATTTGTGTGTGAGCCCTGGGAAAAGCACCAGCAGTGAGCGTGGGGTGCTAATCCATAGGCACCTCGAAGCTCTTGGGCACACAGAGGAATCTGGGCTGCACGACTGTCTCTCCAGGGGCTGGAGAGGGACAATTGATTGTGTTTTAATTGCAGGCTCAGCATGAAACAAGGTGTGGGCCAAAGTGCAGCTACAAGAGGTGCGGCGCCAAGAAGGGTTTGGTGCCAACAATAGATACTCTGGCAAACTCAGCCCTACAGCTCCAATTATGGGACTTCTCTTATACCACTGTCTCTAAACATTGGCTTCGGACTGCGGTGCCTTATGCCAAATTGTAATGGCCCTCATTCTGCTAATGGTCAGAATGCTCCGAGTCCAAACGGGATGTAATAATCGCCGAGGAGGAGAAAGTGCACTTCAGAGACTGCGCTCAGCATAGCGTGTGGCAGCACACAGGGAATTGCAACATATGTCATCCCACTGTGATTACCTCACAGGATCTGGAAAAAAACACACTTTTCCTGTTCAGACTCCAAAAAGACCATAAATTCAAATGGGTTTTGCAGCTTTCTGTGAGGAAGACTCTCCAGCAAACCCCACCAGACCGTCTGTAGAAAGGTCCTGGCGGTGCCGTGTCGTCCCTGGGAGCACTAAGAGGACCTGTTGACACTGTTCACACCATCATAATAAGCCCTGATTTATAGTTTATTAAAATAGAGCGAGTTGAGATAAAATGCCAGGAATAAAAAAATGAGACTGGATTGAGTGTGGCTGGCTTATTGAGTTTGTTTCCTATCTTTTTATAAGGGCTATAAAAACAAACAGCTCTCACTTGACTAAAGAAATAATTCATTAAGTTCGTCCACTTGCTCCAGCACATCCAGACAGAGGCAAATAAATTCCTGGTGTCCCTTTCAGGAGCTTGTCCCAAGAAGAGCAGCAGGACTCGTTGGTGCCAATGGCAGCCTGGCAGAGGCACCATCCCCAGCTGCTCTAGGAGGGTCCCCGGGGTCTGTGGGGCTGCCCTGGCCCGGGCAGGTCTGTTTGCCCCAGGGAGGTGCCTGGCTGGATCCACGTCCAGCCCGCTGAGACGTGGAGGTAAATGGAATGGAATAAAGGAAGGGATGGGAAGGGAAAGCCTGAGCAGCTGGGAAAGAGAAGGAGGAGCCTGAGGCAAAATTTATTTCTGTCAACTGGTGGTCTATTTCCCTGATACCATTTCCTTGTATACAGATAAGGAGTTATCTTAAATGACCATGTCTTTTTCAATTTGTACTTAACAGTCAGTCCCATTTTCCTTATATGATACTATCACAGCAGGATGAAAAATGCATTACAATAATCCCTGAGGATCTTCATATATCAATATCAAATGGTCTGAAATTGACCTGTTATAAAAACCAGCCTTTCAAGTCAGAAAAAACTTAAAAAAAAAGAAAGAAGCAAATTTCAGCGCTTGCAGTATGCTCCATAACCCAAATACTCAGGCACAAAAGAGCAACGTTTCCAGAATACCTAATGAAAACAAACCTTCAACATCCGTGAAAAAGAAAAAAAAATATCCTTACTATTGACACATCTGCTTAGCGTTTGCTGCACCTTGGAGGAATGCTAATCTCGGGCCAGGCTGACGCTCACACCGCCAAATTAGGTTGAGCCACTGATTCCAGGACCAGAGATTCAGCAGCGGGAGGTTCTCCGCCCGGAGCCGCAGTGAAGCCGGCAGCGGTGCCCGGCTGCAGCACCTCGCTGGCCCTCAGCTCCCTCAGACTCCCCCGAGGATGGAGGTGGAGTGAGGAGCAGGGGAGACAAACCCTACGCATTTTTTTTCCTGCAAGTTTCTACGAGAATGCACCTCTGGGGTTTTCCACAGTGCGTGGCGAGGACGGGGCACTCCGCTGGGACAGCGCCTGTCGCTGCTCGGGCTCCAGATGGGTTCACTCTCCTTCACCTGCAAACGCAGCGAGAGCAGCGAGAGCAGCCCGGGCTTGCTCAGAGGCAATCAGAAGCTTTCCCCCTCCAGCACGTGTTTGCAATAAGCACAAACACCACATTATCACACCACTTTATTGGCCTTAACTGTTGTGCGCGTTTCCCTTCTCACTATCACACCTATCGGGGATTTGTCATCCAAATTAGAGCTAAAGATACAAAAATACCTGAACAGATCCTAATCAGAATGAAGCTGTTTCTGTTGTGAGTTATTGGCCCACCACAGGGCAGAAGGAAGAAAAAAAAACCCGAACCAGGGTGCAAAGAGAGGCAGCAGCAGAGCAGCTTGTGCCTAAAGCAAGAGGCACGTTCCAAGCACAGTCACCTTGGATGACATCTGCTGCTGGAGGTGGTGCAGAGAGGCACCTCTTATCCTGACAGAGGACAAAAACTCCAGACCCAACACCACAAACTCGGGGCAGGTTGAAAACCTGGCTGGGGCTGTGTGGTGCGAAGTGCAGCACTGGCTCCAGCAGTCACTGAAGCCATGTCCCTGGGGCCAGACCTCGAGGACTCCGACACCAGTGTGGCACAGGCAGCTGTCCCCAGTGTCGAAAGGTGCTGCAGTCCCAAAGCAGAGTCCTCAAGAAGCAGGTAGAAATGATGGAGGTGGGCATGGACTGGATAGAAAAATCACATTAAAAAACACTATTAAACAAGCCAGGACTCACTGTGCTCAATGTTCAGGGATTCTCTTCCCTCCTGCACTGGTGACTCTCCCACCAGGGGGATCAGATCCAGCTCCACCAGCTCTGCCCCAGCATGGTGCTGGACCTGCTGCTTCAATGCCAGGCACTACCCGGCTCCCACACCCGCCTGACACGTGTCCTGCTTTGGCACATGTGCCCAGCACCATATGGTAGCAGAATGCTCTGCGCCAGTTTTAAATCTTCCATTCCTCCAGGAGGGTGGAGCTACCACAATAATGACCATGCAGAGGAGCCTCAGCCTCGCTGACCCACAGGACAGCCCTCTGGCTTCCTCTGTGCCACGCAGGGCTGTGGTTTCCCCCAGCTGCCCATGGCATGGCTTCCCTCCTGCCCTGTGCCAAGTGCACAAGCTGAGCCGACGAGGGGTCCTGGAGGAGGCTCTGCCAAAGAGGAGGCAGCAGTGCGAATCCTGGCACGCGTCTGAAGGGAAGGCCGCCAGCTTTAAGTGAATTTCATGAGAAGTGCATTGGGCTACTTATCATTTTAAATGAGACCCGCATCTAAAACAAGAGACACAGCAGGACGTTAAGTAATGTCAGAGCAGAGCCCTTTATTAATTAATAAACAGGAGAGCAAGCTAAAAGCTTTACGTCTACCACCGCTAAACGCGCAGTTAAAAGCCCGATAATAACCCGTGTTCACGATCCATTCCCAGCCTTCTGCCTGGCTCTGAAGTGCCTGTGATGTGACACCATCTACCTGCTGCAGGCCGCAATTAAAACCATGCAGTGGTTCAGCTCTGAGCTGAGCAGGCAACAGCACCTGGCAGGTCAGCTGGACGGGTGTGGTCCTTGCACGCCCTGGCTTTGCCGGGGCTCCTGGCGGGGCGGCGCGCTTGCGCTCGCTAAGCGAAGCTCACCAGGGTGGGAGAGCTCTCAGCTGGTCCTTGTTTTTTTAATAACACCAAGAGCTTCCTAAATCACCCCAAAATCAAGGCTCATTTTTATTTGTTTGTTTTTTTCCCCGCCCTCACGAAGAGGGTGCCGTGGTCATCACTCGCTCTCAACGTGCAAAGCAGGCACACGTGGCCACTTAGATGCCTGCTTGTTTGCATATGCAAATATTCATTTTGCAGGCAAGATGCACAGGATGGAGAAAGGGCATGGGAATCGAAGGCACAGCACGTGTGCTGCTGGCACTGGCCGTGGAGGTGGCCAAACCTGCTGAATGGTGCTGAGTGCTGTTGAGAAAGGTGCTGTAAACCAGCCAGGTGCTGCTGTTTCTGCAGCTCAGGGGATTCATTAGCATTCATTAATGTTTAAGACACCTCTGGAGTGGGTCAGTGTCATTAACTCCTCTGCCCTGCCTCCCCCTGTACAGCTGGAACATGCAGCCGGACCCTGGGAGCTGATGGCAAAGACCCTCCCCCAAAGCATCCCTGAGCCTCCAGGCACAGCACCACCCACAGCCCCTCCCACCATGGGTGCCATCCCAGCTGGGATGATGGCACTGGAGTGGCTGTGCCAGCAGTGCCCTAAGGATGGGGGACTCTTTGTGAAGACAACAAACAGGTGAAGGAGGAGCCCTCCCAGCCCAAAGAATATGACTTCTTCCCCCAAGATGCTGAAAGCAGAGCCCATGAGACCAGTGAACCTCCCCACTGATGCCAGCAGCCCCACACCCCAGTCATGCCCAGCCTGTGATCCTGGAAGACAGCCCCACACTTTCCCACACTCTGTACACACCGTACACCCCACATCTCCACCTCGAGGTTTCCTGCCTTCCCAGACCTTGTCTTCCACTTCACTCTCAGGCAGCCATCTGAACACGCTCTGGTGCTCTGCTGTGCACAGAGAAGCCATTCTGGGAAGCCCTGGCTTTTGGCACGACTGAGGTTTACAGCAAAAAAGTGATCCCATTTTCAGGCAGATTTCCACTAATGAGTAAAGACTTGACGACCATATGCTCTCCACAGCCTCTCCTGCTTCCTTCTTGTTCCTTCCACTTTCTTCTTCATAATGGGGAAGAGCCATGATAAATTTCTGTGCTGCTTCAGTATTAGAGGAGGACTGTGAAGCTTACCCACGTTAAATCAAAGAAATTAAAAATAACAGCAGGATATCAAACTTAATTACTTCTTTAAGACCGTGCTGCACAGGCTGATGGGCTGGCCCCTGCACACTGGAGACCAGAGAGCCCTCCAACTGCACAGCCCTAACACAGCACACAGGGTGAGTGGGATTCAAGAGCCTTTGTAGATCTAATACCACACAATTATTCACAAAGAAGTGTGAACAGAAACACAAACCAGTATTTCTATACAACTACATGCATGAAAATACATACATCCTCTTATCAAACTTAAGAGATTTCAGTTCTCTGTAAGAAATCACAGCACTACTCTGTCCTGCAGCGAGTCTGATTCTGTCTCTCCTATCTCAGGACAAGCAATCCTTGAAAACTCTGCAAAGCTGGAAGAACTTTACCCTTGGCAGCCTCACAAGTGATGTGTTGGAGATGCAGAGAGGTCTCTTACCTCGCCTCATGGGTATAATACCACAGAGGTACAATTTGCATTCCGCTCTCTTTGGCTGGGTATTATCATTCCTCTCTTAGATTATATTTAGAAAATACGTGTTGGCAGCTGGACTCGGAATGCTTGTTTGAAAGCTTTAGTAACAAGGTAATGGGAAATATTTATTTGAAAAGGAACCGTGGCGTTCGTGTGAAATTCTGGAGCTGACAAACCACAGCAGCCACCGTGGGTCACGTCACAGCTCCACACACAACTGCAGGGCTGCTCCCGACTGCACGCTGGGGGCGCTGGGTGCCGGAGGGAGGGAGAGGTCGGTGGCTGCCTGGTCCCTGCTGCCCACTCATGGGGTCCCTGCCTGCTCCTGGGGTCTCACCAGCATGCACTGGCACGTAACACCGTGTTTGGACTCTGTGTTTTCCTGCTTCTCCAGCTGAGCTGAGCACTGGAACATTCAAGTGATGGATTAGGTGAGGACGTGCCATGGACAGTCTCCGCTCCCGGACCGGTCGGTGAGGTCGAGCCCGCTCCTTGGGACACGGGCTGGGTCACAGCTGACAGCAACAGCCTTGCAAAGAGAAAAGAAACAGGCTCAGAACAAAGTTTGAAATAGTTCTTACAGTTTGTGCAGCTGCTAAAAGCAAACAAGAAGTCAGAGGAACACTCACGTGCAGCTTGACACACTTTGATTTCTGTTCTGACACAAGCATGATGTGACATTAATTCTCTGCTTTCTCTAGAAAACCCCTGTGCAAACCTTCTTAGTCACTAGCCAGGTTTGATGTGCAGAGCAGCCAGGCTTCACACAGAAAGGGTTAAAAGAAAATGTTATACTAAAAGAAATCTTTCTACAAGTATAAAAAAGCAAAATGATTGTAAATTCCACCAGGGGAATTCTGCCATGAATATGCTTCACCTTTCGCAGAATCTCCCACCCTGCCTCAGAGGATAACTGACCTTTGGAGAAAAATAATGAAAAGAAGAAATTCCTTGGAGAAAATAATGTGGCCAGGCCTCAGTAATGAGATCTGCTCCCTTTATGTTGCTATGACAACCGCAGTCATTTTATAATACAAAATACATGAATGGGAAAGAGGGGCCATCTCCTCTCACCGGCACCTCCAGCCCTCGCGCGCTCCTCGCAGGACGGCAACACGTTCGGTTTGATTTGTGCTCTGCTTCACTTCCCTTCAACACACACAGCACCAAGAAACCCCGCTCTAATTAACGCCCATTAACAGGTTTCTGGGGCTGCAGGCACCCGGGAGGGAGTGGGCACCCCATCTGGCCAGGGGGCTGTGCCCATGGCACCCATCCTGCCTCCCTCAGCTGGGCACGTGCCCCCCACTCCTTTCTGTAGCCAGCTGGAGGTGGCCCTTGGAAAGAGTCTCCTGCTCTTCACTGGAAGCCAGTGACACCCTGCCCTGGGCACATCAGCATGGGCAAGACCCTGGGTTAACATTCTGATTCTGTGAAGAGGTTGCTGGTGCCACCTCCGTTCCTCGCTTGGGACTGGGGAGATATCCCCAGGTCTCCAGGAATGCTGCTTGTCTTGGTGCAGGACTTTGCTCCTCATACAGCTGAGCAAAACAGAGGAGAACCTTCTGACACTGAGGAACGAGGGGCAGACGGTACCAGACCCAGAGCAGGTTTGAGGCCACGGGGGAGTTGCCTCATAAGCACCATCCCTGCCCAGCAGGGCCTCGGAAAGCTGAGCTTTTGTCAACTCAGACATCAGCAAAGTGTTTGAGAGCCCAAATGTACATCCCAAGCTTTCCCAGAGACAGACACGCTGCCCTCCTGGCGCGCGGGGCTCTCCAGCTCGCCGTGTGCGAGCACAGTTATGACTGGTTGGACTTAAAGTCCCAACATCAGACCCGGAGGTGGAAACAGAGAAGCCAAGGGGGAGCTAAGTATGGTCTTTCAGTTAATCCAGAGCTTCGGAGAGTTTCCTGTTTCCCAGGTGGTCTGCTGGGAGACCCGAGCTCGCCTGCACACTCAGCAGAACTGCCGGGGAAGCGGGAAGAGCACCGGGGAAAAACTGCAAAGCCGAGGTCGCAAATGAAGAAAACAGCCAGAGAAATGAGGGAAACCAGGAGGGTGGAGGAAAAGGAGGTTGAGAAACCAGGAGAACAAGAGGCTCCAGCCCGTGCTTTTATAAAGCTGAAGCAAGCAGCATAGAGGAGAGTGCCGGGGCTGTCCGATGGGACGGGGCCATGAGGAGGACAGATGGGACAGGGCTCCTTTCATCTCCCTCTCTGCTGTCCTTTCATGGTGACACTTCCCAAAGAACAGAGGCTAGGGATGAAAAGCCGAGGGAAACAGTCGCAGGCAAGGAAAATCCAGACTGCTAAAGTCAGCTGCTGTTTTCCAGCTGCTTCCAGCAAGGTGGCAGGCATTTCCAGGACAGGTTTTTGGGTCAACATTTCTGGGGAGAGAAGCTGAAGTGGGACTTTTCTCCAGCAGCTGAGGCAAGCAGCACCCTCAGCCAGATCTCTGAATCCCCTTTTTCCACTCAAAACACTTTAACTTGCCACAAGTGACTGGACCGTGGAAGGATTTCTGCCACCATCAAACTACCCGAGCAACCAGAAAAGAATCAGAGACAACCACTACGTCAGGACAACTCTGAAGCACTTGGATGTAGGGAGCCAAGGAATTTCCAGAGCCAGATCAAAATTTAAGTTGCCCTCTGACTGCGCCTTCTGTGCATGTGGAATTTGCATGTGGCAGCAAGATCTGCCTTACATCAAATACCAACGCAAAGGCTAATTTAAATTCTTTTAATGCAAGTGTTCAGTAGTATGGAACAGTAATAAATCTGGGAAGCCACTGGAAAGACGTTTAAGAGGACATACAAATTCCGGTCACACATCAGCAATTAGGAATCCCAAGAAAGGAGAAAGCACCTGTCTTGGCCTTTATTGAATATTATTCTCAATTAGAATATTCATCATATACACAAGACAATCCCTTCATTCAGGCTTCCATAGACATGTTCAAATTACATCATATCTACAAAACAGAGAAATGGAAGTTATCATAACCTGTCTCTGAATAAAGCATTATTGAAACTATAAATGGTCCTGTCTGAAGCTTGCTGAAGTGCAGAAGCCTGACAGATGCTGCACAGAAATATGACTGGCTGGATGATGTCTTCTGAAACAGCTTGCAGGAAAATGATCCCATTATGACTGAGGCTTTCCAAGCATCCATGAATATCTAGCAGGAAGCAGAGGCTCCGACACGGGGCGGGCCACACGCAGCACCACCAGAGAGGTGCTTCTGGAGATGCTGCTGGCCCAGGGGGAGCGTGGTCCACCTGGAAGGCCACCCAGGCATGTCACTGACAGATCCCCCAGTCTGGAAGCCAGGTGAGCTATGGGGTGGGCAGCCACACGTTCGTGCTGGCTGGAGCTGAAAACATGAGCTTACCCTGTTGCTATCCACCGCTGGAGAAGCCGTGCTCTGGGCAGAGCACGTGCCTTGGAAAGCTCTGAGGTTATTCTTTGCCTGGGGCTACCCCTGTGCACAGCACTGGGAGCTGAGCTTCTCAGCCTCTCCTACCCCGTCCCTTCCCAGTGATGCCAGTCAAGCTGCCAGGTGTTTGCTAACCACAGATCACACAGTTAAGGCCAGAGGGATCCTGACGCTCATCTGGCCTGTGTTCGGCAGGAGATCAGACCCGAAGGCTATTCTCTGTCGGTTCCTGATACAAATCTCATGTCTGTGCTTGAAGTTCTGACAGGACTCCTCTGTGCTAAGGGCTGCTCCCCAGGAAGCAACCTGGAGACTCCTTGCACGCCCCGCACGCCGCGTCGTGAGCAAACTCCCCTTATTGCCACACCACAGCGCCTCTCCCGGGGACCCTGCTGAGCTTCCCAGAGCCTCTCGACGTGGGGACACCATCCCCACGTGCAGGTCTCAGCCTGGGCACGCACCATCCTGCTCAGTACATCCCCCAGCAGAGCTGCTCCTGCCCCACTCCCACCTCCACGGCGCCGCTGGGTACCAACCACCCAGGTGTGAAATTCAGGCAGCTTTCTCAAGAGCTTTTCCAAACACCTTTCACTCAGTCTGTCTGAGACTGTCAGCTGACAAACCTCCAGCAGCTCAGATCACCCTCCTCATCTTAAGCCGATTCTGGTACAAACTCTTCTCTCCTGGGATGTCCTTGGTGCACCATAAAGTCAGCAAAGTCACCATGAGCAGTCCAGGAAGGATCTCACCCTGCTCTCTCTAAATGCTTGAGTGCATCTGTCAGCTGGCTCTTTAAAGCCCGATCTCAGTGGCCTTTCCAAGGTCTGCCAGTGAACATCCTCCTTGGAACATTAATTAGAACATTCTCCTCATCACCACCCCGGAGAGGTTGCAGACACAGAAGGAGGTGTAACTCTGCACGTGGAGCAGCATCCCTGGAACCTGCACCATCATCTCCCTGAGATGGTGGCAGCAGCAGCAGCCCACAAGCTGTCAGCCCCACCAAGACATGAGCGAGGTGCCACCATCTCGACAGCTCAGTGCCAGACCCACAGGAGTAGGTCCAGTCGAGCGCCTGGGTGGGCAGAGAGGAGCAACAAAGCTCTGCAGCATCAGAGCAGCAGCGGGGCCCCGGGTGGCCTTTGTGATCCTGCCCACCTCATAGATCTCCCAAGTCCCTTTGAACCATCACCTCTCGCTGCAATTTATCTGACTTCTGCAGAAATAAGAGGTATTGAGAAAAATCAATGATAATTCATTGTATCCTATGATTTTTAAAGGCAATTAAGGCTAAGACAAGGTAAGAGGTTAGCGAAATCCCTCATTCTTTAATATATTGTATTTTCTCATTAATTCTTTAATCTTGTGACAAATTCTCCCAGGCAGAGGGCCAGCTTCCTGCCCACTTGAACTCCTGCTGAGTTATGAGTGAAGCAGGTGATGCCTCAGCCCCAGCTGGAGATGCTGAGCATCAGTGGCCGTGTCCAGTGCTTCCCAGTCCCACCTTGGGAGGCACTGGGGGGCCCCATGTGGGACTTCCCCTGGCACAGGGGGAAAGTGTCACCTCACGAGCAGCTCAACCTTCCAACCCTGCATGTGAGAGGGGCTCTCCAGCAAGCCAGGGGCACCAGGGACCAAACACGCAAAAAGAATTCAACGCTCCCCACTTCTATCCCAAAGGAGTTAATAACTAAATTGCTGCTAATTAGGGATACTATGAATGAGAACACATCACGCTTCTGCTAATCACCAGTATTTCTGTGTAATGTCTGGAAAATCAAAATTATTAATGAAGAAGTTATTTTGGAATTCAGAGTTTAATTCCACAAATTCTGGGTAATGGCAGTCTGGTTTGCCAGCTAATTTTCACATCATAGCATCAGAACCCTTTAATTAATAGTGAACTAATTAAAAAGCACTAACTTAAAGGCAGCAGTAGAAGGTCCTTTTGTGACAGAAGATGCAAGGCCACCACCAGCCCTCGCGGGGCAGAGGGATGGGAATGGGGGAGGTGGCTGCAGGACACCCACAGGAGATGAGGGCTGTCCTGGCACCCAGCAGTGTGCCACGGGGCACCCTCACCGAGACAGGCTCCCTGCCCAGGAGATGGAGGTCACTTTCATGTCCCTTGGGCACCAGCACTCCCAGCTGCACCCCAGCAACGTGGGGCAGCCCTTGCTCTGGGGGGCTGCCATCAGACACACCCCACAGAGACCACCCTGCTCTGTGGGCAGAGGTGCCCCACAGTCCAGCAGGAGCCTCCGCTGATCTCCCTGATACTCAAGAGCAGCAGAGCCACTGTCCCTGCTGCACGACTTCTTCACCCATCACTTTTGGATCCTGCAGCCCAGGTTTGCTCTGCATCCCACCTCCGAGCTCTGCTCTCCTCACCCCCTCAGCTCTGCTCTGCTCTCCTCTCCTCACCACCCTCCTTCTCTGCAAGGACAAAGCCCAGATACTAAAACTGAGCAGACCATGGGGTGGAAATCTCCCCATTGCAGTTGGGAACCCAACGAGGCAGATGTCCCACCCAGTCCATCCCATGCTGGCGGGGTTGGGCAAAGGGGCCAGAGGGAATTCTCCATCCCGTTCAGAGCAAGTTTCAAACCAAGCACTCTGTGGATGAGTCTCCACCAGGCCTCTCTCTGGGAGTGCTGGGAAATGTCTCCTTCCCTCCTTCCAAGCAAGGGTGGGAGCTTTATCCCGTCGACGCAACCGTAACAACCTAAATATTTACCTGCTTCATCCCCTGCCCTGTTTATTAGGAATATTTTCCATCTCTCTGGCTAACTAATCAGAGTTTCCCCTAAAAATGGCAAATATTACGGCCCTTCATTCTACAGAAATTTATTGCTACGGAGTAAAAATGCTACTGTATCCCAAACATTGGCAGGGAAGCCGGGAGGCTCCGGTCCTGCCAGCTCTTAATAAGATACACATTGAAGCTGCATCTTGCTTGCGAGTTGCGTGTTTATTTAAACAAGAATTTCCAAGTGTTTAGGGACAGAGGTTGCTACAACAAGTCCTTATCATCAAAAACAATGGTGCTGAAACTTTCAGGAAGGAGAATTACAAATGGAGTCACTCCACAGAATAAATCACTGATAAACTTTCAGCGCAACTAATTTTAACCCGGGAAGAAGCGTGGCTGGGATCTTAACTCTCTCCTAATGGATGAGCACCCTCCCAGGATGGTTCAGGACAGCTAGAAGATGAAATGATTTATTGGGGGATTTCAAATGCTTTAAATAAATCTTCCTTTTCATCCCTGAGTTACGTATTTTTCTAGCAGAGCCAGAGATACGACGCTTTCTCGAGGTAATTCTACAAAGCCAGGATTACCCAAACCTTTCCATTTGCTGATGAGAGAAACCTCTTCTTGTGACTTCCAGAAAACCAAGCACAGAAACAGGCACTCAGGGGCTGGCATTTGCCTTCGGTGCCATGGTAACTGCGGGTTCTCAGCCGAATGGTGCCAGGGAACCTGGGGAGCATCACGAGAACCCTTGCTGGTGCTGGGCATCAGAGCTGGGTGCAGGAGCACCCATGGGGCTCAGCACTGGCAGAGTGAGCTGCACACCACGATGCCCAGGGGGAGAAGGCAGGAGCGTGGTCCTGGCCCTGGGACCAGCCCAGACCCTGTAGCAGGAACCACAAAGGGTCCAGTTTAATGAGCTCTGAAAGCTGCAGGAGCCACACATTGGTCTAGTGGGGTCACCAGCCCGTCTGCTCCATGGGAAGTAGGAAAAGATGTCAGAGGCGATTGGATCTCGGCACACTCGTGTCAGAAAAGAGCTTCCAGACCTGAATCCTTCGAGTTCACATGCCCATGTGCCTTCCACATCCAAAGTACCATCAGTTGCTAGCCAAATCACAGGGCAGGGATGCAGCCCACTCTCCCCTGACCTACTCTGGACACCCACCATCGCTCGCTGACACCCCAGAGGTGGAGGGGAAATGGTTTTAATTCACCTCACACTCACTAATCTGTATCAGGCTCCGCATGGGGCAGCCACAGACTGCAGGACAGCAGGACAGAGACACAGCCCCCAGAGCTGCTCCCACAGCACCCGCATCACCAGCCACATCCAGCCCAGCTGCCGAGGAACCCCAGAGCAAGATAAGGGATCCTCTGCCACGGTGCCTGCAGAAAACTGCCAGGGCTCCTCAAATAAAAGCAATCTCTAAATATTATTTTTGGTAGGGATTTTCATATGAAAAAAAGTAAAAGGCCATAAATCAGGCACAATGCTACAATCAGCACATACTTGTGAATAAATGCATCCTGTGGTACATTTCAGCATAAATTATGGCCACTTGATTTAGGCTTTGCTGCACAAAGCCATATTATTTAAATTCAGCCAGAATTGAGTCCACTCACACTGCTACACATTTATACAACATAGTCATGATTATTGTCATAAACTCCTGAGAACTGGCTGTTGAGTTATTTTGCCACATCATCATCTATAGTAAACAAGTCTTATTTTACATTTCTCTTTTCTTTCCTGACAATCTGCTACAAAACACTCTGCAGAATTAATACCGAAGTTATGACCAGATTTCCTCCACAAAGTGTGAAACTGAACCTACACCCAGAAAGGCAAACTGTGCACAGCCAGCAGCTTGGAGGTCTGCTGCAGGACCCTGTGAGAGGTTCCCCAGCCTGCTCCCTGCTCCTCCACTTCTCCCAAAGAAACACCAGCTGGTGCCTGAAGGTTTTAGGGAAAGGAGGGGACCCCTGGAGGGATTGCTTCAGGAAGAAAGAGGTTCAGTGAGCAGCAGGGTGAGGGGGGATCCTGACCCTCTGCTCTGCACTGAGACCCCCCTGCAGGGCTGGGTCCAGCTCTGGAGTCCCCAGCACAGCAGAGCCAGGGAGCTGCTGGAGCAGGGTCAGAGGAGCCCCAGCAATGCTGGAAGAGCTGGAACCCTGGACTATGACAGACTGGGAGAGCTGTAGGGGTTCAGTCTGCAGAGGAGAAGGCTCTGGGGAGACCTCTGGGGGCCTTTCAGGACTTCGAAGGGCTTGGCAGAAAGATGGGGACAGAGTTTTGAGCAGGGCCTGTTGGGACAGGACAATGGGTGATGGTTTAAACGAAAAGAGGGAGATTTAGACCAGAGACAAGGAAGAAATCTTTGACACCGAGGCTGGCCAGACCCTGTCCCAGGCTGCCCAGAGAGGTGGTGGCTGCCCCATCCCTGGCACCATTGCAGGGGAGGCTGGGGGGGCTCTGAGCACCCTGCTCTGGGTGCAGATGGCCCTGCTCCCTCCAGAGAAGCTGGGCTCGCTGAGCTCCCAGTCCAAACCAGTCTATGACTGGGTGAGTTGCCCACAGCACAGCACCCAGCCCTCACAGGTACCACTGCTGCCCGCGGGTAGCACCAACTGCACCATGCGGTGACGCAGCGTTCCAACCCTGCCCGGGGGGATCAGTCACTCGTGGGGTTGCTTGTCTGACTAAATTAAGGTTTCACATTTCCCCTCTAGTTCGCAAACTTTTAAAAAATTAATCCCGTCATTTCAACAAGTGTAACAACTAAATTATCATCTTTACATGATTAAAGTCTCTGCTGCGTCTTTTCTTGGCAAACATTACATGCACATAATTTTACTAAATGTAATAAACCAGCCATAGAACTATTAATTTTAGCATGGTATTCATAACAATTAGAAACGCATGAACCTTAAAATGATAAAAACCGAAATGAATACCAAAATAGCACGAAACACAAGAATCCAGCTCCTCACACCAGGGAAAAGGGTATTTACTGTGCAGTGGCACAACACCCACTGCCAGAGACCAGCCCAGCACCACCCGCGTTCGGGCTCTCCCTGCTCCCCAGGGAGTGCCAACAGTACCCTGGGCAGGGCTGACACTGTCCCTGCCACCCCCCGGCTGATCCCACTGCCCAGTGCTGCCCATTCTGTGCCAGTAGCAGTGGCAGAAACCAGCTCATGGTGGGACCAGCACCAGCAGCACCGTGCTCCCCAGACCAGCTCGGCTGCCAGAGGGGATGGGCTGGAGCAACCAGCACGTCTCTCGTCAGACCAGGGGTCCCAGGGGTTCGCTCCAAACCCTCCCTGGCATTGGAAGCGCCCCAAGGACCCCTCATCTGGGGGGCCCCAGCTCCCCTTGCACCGGGGGATGCCTCTCCTGCAGCCCCCGCCTGCGGTGCTGCCTCCCCACCTCCGCCAGCTGCAGCCTCGCTGCTTCCAGCGACCTGGAAACCATCCTTTTCTTCCCAAAGAATCGCACGAGTGACAACCTTCACTGTTTTCTTTTCTGTTACTCACTTTCAGCAGCTGAACTCTTTTAATAATAATAACAATAATAAAAAAAAAAAAAAGTATTAAAAAGCAAGAAA
>JANHGL010002314.1:0-23978 GCA_024611195.1 Ceyx melanurus | reverse complement strand
TACAAGGTTCCCAACACAACTTCTGTAACAGTACTATATTTTTTAGCATGATGGTAGTTGCTAATACTGTAAAAAGCAGAGAAATGTTTTTAGATGCTACTGTCTCAAAACTATCGGTTATGACTTGCATTAAAAGCATTAAATCTTCACAGGTGTCTACTAACTGCACTTTGAAAGCAAATGGGAGAGATTTTTAATTTAAAATGCTTCAAATGATGCATTTCTCTGTAGAAATAGAGCTTGTTTCAAAAAGATGTTATCATCAAAGATTGTTGCTCAACTTCTACTCCATTACAGTGAGGCAAGATCCCAGGGCCCTGCTTCTACTAACTGTTCCTGCAGGCTGCATATATGAAATAGTCCTGTTGATGTGGCTTCACCAACTGCACGTACAGATCTGCTTATAGGTTCTGGCCCAAAACCATTGCAAGTGAAAATAAATTACTCTTGATAAGGCATTGAAAGAAACTACCAGGTTTTTCAGCCTTGTGGTTCTGAGATTATTTGGGCATTAAAAATATGACACATTAGCTATAGGTCTGAGCCACAAGCTTTAAGCAATGGAGGCTGATTGACTTACCCCCTCCGGCATATGACTTCCAGAGCTTCTAGATACCCATGGTATGATGCCAGAAGGGTAGGTGTCATCCCATCTTCATCTGAAGTATTGAGATCTTTCCTTGTGGCTTCTTTCAGGAGGTCCAGATTGCCATCAGCTGCTGCTTTGTGATATCTGCTTGACATTTTCAGTAACTTCTGTTTTCCCAAAGCAGCTCTGAGTGATATCCAGACTGTACAATCACCCTTCCATTACAGCTCATTAATGATTACAAGTTAAACCATCCACGTGAGGATGGAAATAAGGAGGCAAAGTTCATTGTTATCTAGAGCTTTGCATAAGTAATAAGGCAATGATGTGGTGAATGCTTTCATTTTCTGGAAGGTGGCTCTGCTGTTTACCATTCATTGCCTATTCAACTACTTAAACATAGAGAGGATTCATTAATCTTCTGTGTCTTTGCCTGACTATTCTGGGAAAAATTAAAAAATGTCTTGAACTTCAAGAACTTCAGAAGGCCACGAACATCAGTACAACCAGGATTCACCCTACGTAATGAAATATCCCAGAGTTTTGGCAGGATGAAATGTGTAAGCAGTTACCTTTACTGATTAAGTCCTTTGTAACCTACTATTTACTGGGTTGCTGCATTTGAAAAAAAAGCCTCTCCCTCACCAAACTGGGCACACTTACAAAGCTGTGTCATGTACACAGATTGGTGTGTGGATTGAAACAGACCTGTTGGGACCAGAGTGGTGTTTTAATAAAACAACCAGCATGTCTCCAAGTCACAGCAGGCAAAACCACAGCTTAATGTGTGATCCTTTTAACTGCAAACTGCATTTCATCAGATCTTAAAGCACTTGGCAAAATTACATTCATCTAACAGGTAATGTAAACTCTGTTTCAGATGCAAAAAAACATGCAACATTTCCTCATGTTGGCCCTGGGAATTCAATAAATTATTTCCTCTGATTTCAGTGGTGTTAAGGGCTACCTCTAAGAGTAGAAGCATATTGAATCAGACTGTAATTCTAAGTTTTAGGTTTGAAAGAACTACCAAGAGAAAAGCATGTATAAGATTAGTCTTAAAACAGCATCTGAGAAGAAATCCATAAGAAACTACCCGCTGCTTAAGCAAACATGCTGGCTATGTTATTCTAGTCACATTCACAACAGCTGCTGGATGAACGTTACTTTTTTGTCAAGCTGGTTTTTACGACTAACTGAATTAACCTGTATCCTAGAGAATCTACCCTCAGGAATTAGCAGTGAGGTTTTGTTGCTTATTATACTTCTGTTACAGAAGCAGTAGCAATTGCAAACTAGCTCGTTGCTCAGAGTTGGTGCGTTTGCTGAATGGAGTGCCACCTCATCTACTTCCCACAATGCCACCCATATCATATACCGGAAGCCTTTCCAAATGGGCTTTCTTCTAATTATTTTCATGTCATCTGTAGACACAGCCGCTCCCGGGGTTATTCTGCCATCTCAGAAGTGAAGAAAGGCTGTGCTTCACCCAGGCCAGCCTTCATCCCCACATTAGAAGACAGTTTTACTCTCAGCCCTTATTCAAGTTCCCTGTGCTGTCATTACTAACCTTCGTATTAAAAATGCAGTAATGTATTCAGTTTTCTAGTTAACCAGGCTCAGCACCAAGTGGAATTTACAGCTATGAGAAAAAACTAGCTATTGCAGAACAAAACCAGGTAATACATAAATATATGTGTATATATATTAGATTACCTGTTTCTTGTGCCATTGAATGTTATTTCCTTTCATGGGTTTTGTAAGCTTTTTTATTTTCAAGAGGGTAAAATGATCACCAAAGCACAAGCTGCATATACTACCAATGCCTGGTGAAAGAGAGGAGACAGCATTTTCCTTGTACATTGACATTTCACATCATTAGGTATACCCATGACAGTGAGTTGTTGCCAAAAGAAACTTTTTAATTTTCAAGATTATTAAATTAAATTACAGTGTATGTTATTTTGCTTTTCTGTTAATTAATTCAGCATACAAACTGTTGATCTCAGAGTGCATTTCTACCATCTAACATCTGAAAATACTGATTTAAAAAGAAAGGTACTCTGTATGTTGCTGAGAGGGAAAATATTGTTCCAAGTTTTGGTTAGAGGTAAAGCAAAACTTATGTCAATTGGAGAGAAGCTCCAGGACCTTGCAAGCTTTATTATTATTTGTGTCACAAAAGTGGGCAGCACAAAAAATGAAAGAAAAAAAAAAAGGCCAAACAAAATCTCTATCTGTTTCTAAACAGATCAGTATTTGTTCATCTTTGTCCCATTCAAAAATGGTCAACTTAAAATGTGATAAATAATTCAACATCAAATTAGGTAAAACTCCCAGACTCAATGGAGGTTTTTCTTTTGAGACTAAAGCTCAAAATTGTGAACCTTTTACACTCCCTGAGTAGACAGAATGAAGCTTTTATTTTTGGGTTTGAAAGAACTTCAAATCTATTCCACTTCCAATTGAAGTGTCTTACCAGGCTAAGGAGAAACTCTGTTGTAATGGTATGTGGTGTTGTAAGCTAATTAATTACTACTAGCAGATTTGATTTGTTACTGGATTCTGCTATGTCTATGATTATTGCTCTCTTATTTTGAGAACTATGTTAAAGAAAATATTATCAGTTCAATAAACTATTTATATTAAAACACTGCAGCATCATTAGTTACATTGCTCTAGATAACTCAGAGAGGTCTAAACAGTGATATTGTGTCATCTGTTTTGCATAAGGTATTATCCAGTACATTTCCTCATTGCAACTTCTATTCACACCAATTGTGGTATGGTAAAAGGCCATATTAGTGGAGACAAGAAATCTGCTTGCTTAATGAGATCCTTGGAATTAATGGGCTTAGAGAAGAATGAAATTAGTCACACGGGGTAATTGTGGCTACACAATTCAGAGATGACGACAACATGTAAACAACAATAAAAGCTTATTTCTTCACTCCTTAGAGAGGCAGAACTTTTGTGCCAGAGGAACTGTTGTTGGATGCCCTCTTGAGCAGTTCTGTTCCCATAGCCAGGTTGAGTGCGGCCCATGCCAGTGCTGCCCAAGACCCATCCTGACATGATCGTTGTTTGTGTGTCTCCACACCTGAGTTGGGGGGGTCCAAGGGCAGCCCTCGCAGTCTGTCCACACGTCACTTCAGGAGCAAGACCCTAATCAGCAGGGAAAGATACCCAAAATTGAAAGGTAATAAAGCCAACTCTACCAAAGCCCCGACTCTCCTCACAGAATCACAGAATGTTATGGGTTGGAAGGGACCTAGAAGATCATCTAGTCCAACCCCCCCTGCCAGAGCAAGATCACCTAGACCAAGTCACCCAGGAACAGATGCAGGCGGGTCTTAAGTGTCTCCAGACATGAAGACTCCACAACCTCCCTGGGCAGCCCGTTCCAGAGCTCTGTCACCCTCACTGAGAAAAAGTTCTTTCTTGTGTTGACCCTAAACCTCTTGTGCTCTAGCTTGCACCCATTGCCTCTTGTCCTGTCATTGGATGACATTGAGATAAGTCTGGCTCCATTCTCTCTACGCTCACCCTTAACATATTTATAGACATATGATGAGGTCCCCCCACAGTCTCCTCCTCTCCAGGCTAAAGAGCCCCAGCCCTCTCAGCCTCTCCTCATAAGGGAGATGCTCCACTACCTTAATCACCTGCACACCTCAACACCCAGTCATACTGGACACATAGAAGCAGACTGTGAGGTTTCTGTAGGGCTAGCAGTAGTGACGTTATCTGTTGTATCATAGTGATATTTGCAGTAAGTGTTTTTTTATGGGAGTTCTCAAAAGTAGAAGTCCTGACTTCTGGTCAGGTGATCCTGCTCAGACAGGGGGGTTGGACTAGATGATCTTCTAGGTCCCTTCCAGCCCCTAATATCTGTGATTCTGTGACCTGGCATTTAGGCTCTTTGCATTGCTAAAGCCTTCTTCTTGTTTGTTTCTTTTTTGTTTTAGTTTGTCTGTTCTCTTTTTTTGTTGTTTTATTTGTTTGAGTTTTTTGGGGGGGGAGGTTTGTGTGTTTTTTGTTTTGTCTGTTAGGGTTGTCAGGTTTTTTTCCCATGATCATCAGTGCTACCAACAGTCTGAAGGAAAACCATACTGAGCTCATTGGTATTTTAAATGCTGTCCTGCCCGTGTGTGAAGGACAGCCAAAGCCCACAGAAAAGGGCATCTCTGCTTTGGTGATCTGTGCTCTCCAGAGATGGTATTCAACAACCCTGATGCTCTGGGCTGTTCATCAATGCTCTAGGGCAATGCCTTTTTTTCCAGAAGTCAGAAAAAAAAAAAAGTAAAAGAGAAAAACAGAGAACTCTTAAGAAGAGAACTTGCATGTTTTTGCAGCAGGAAAAAAAAAAAAAAAAGAGAAAAAGAAAGAAAGAAAGAAAGAAAGAAAGAAAGAAAGAAAGAAAGAAAGAAAGAAAGAAAGAAAGAACCAAAACAAATTCCATGGAGATAGTTTTGTGTTTCAGGGCATGCATTAGCTGTTTACCTGTAACTCAGTGAAGCAACAATAAATTGCTTTAGTGCATCCTGATGAATTGCATCTTACAAACCTACATACTGAAAGACTGTTATAAGGAACTTCCAGTATGCACCTCAAGGCAAACCCAGTTGTGGTGACTGTGGCAATAGCATTGATATATTAAATGTTGTGTGGCCCAAAGCTGCCTCTCAGCTACACAAGCCACAACCTGTTACAAGGCATCTGAGAGCTGGTGAAACACTGAGTTAACTCTAGCCCAGGAGGACAGGCTGACCTTCTGTAGAAGGACCATGTATTGCCACTGCTCAGGCCTCTGCAAGTATCCCCCAGTCTAGCAGCATGACTGGCATGATACACGATGGAGCAATTAGCAGCACAGAAACAAACTCCAGTGTGTTGGGTCTTCCTGGCAAGGTTTGGTAGTGAGAGGGGGCTACAGGGGTGGCTTTTATGAGAAGCTAATAAAAGCTTCCCCTGTGTCTGACAAAGCCAATGCCAGCTGGCTTCAAGACAGACCTGTCTCTGGCCAAGGACAAGCCCATCAGCAGTGTATTAGCACCTCTGTGATAACATATTTAAGAATGAGAAAAAAACCCCAAAATATCTGTGCAGAATTGCAGCTGGGGGAGAGGAGTGAGGGAAACAACTCTGCAGACACCAAGGTCAGTGAAGAAGTAGGGGGAGGAGGTGTTCCAGGCACTGGAGAAGAGATTGACTGCTGCCCATCATGAAGACCATGGTGAGGCAGGCCCTGTAGCCCATGGAAGTTAATAGTGGGGCAGATATCTACCTGCAGCCCATGGAGGACTCCCTGCTGGAGCAGGTGGGTGCTTCTGAAGGAAGTTGTGACTCTGTGGAGAGAGAAGCCCATACTGGATCAGGTTTTCTGGCAGGATTTGTGACCCTGTGGAGCACCTACACATGGTAGTAGTAGGTGCTCCACAGTCGTAGGTAGTAGACCCATGCTGGAGCAGTTCAGGAAGGACTTGTGTTGAAGTTTGTGGAAAACTGTGTCCCATGAGAGGGACCCCATGCTGAAGGAGCAGAAGTGTGTGAGGAGGAGTCCTCCTGAGGAGGAAGGAGGGGCAGAGACAATGTGTGATGAACTGACCACAACCCCTATTCCCTGTCCCCCTGCACCATTGTGAGGGAGGAGGTAGAGAACTCAAGAGTAAAGTTAAGCCTGAGAAGAAGGGAAGGGTGTGGGGAATTTGTTTTTATTATGTGGGTTTATTTTTCATGACCCTACTCTGATTTGATTGATAATAAACTGATTTCCCAAAGTTGAGTCTGTTTTGCCTGTGATGGTAATTGCTGAGTGATTCCACTGCTTTTATCTCAACCCATGAGCCTTTCATACATAATACAGTAAACTTGATAGTGCTTCAGAGTTTGTTTCATTACTTTTCTGTATAGTCATTCCTTTTGAAAACAATGAATTTCATTACAAAAATATATTAATTTTTTTTTAAAAAGGTACATGTTCTATGTTTGTAAACTCAGGAGTCTCTGGGAAGTTAATTTCTTGCTCAAGGTTAGCCATGCGCTAATCCTATTGATGACAAAAGCAGATTTCTTGTGCTACTGACATTAGGTGCTCTTTGCTTATTTCTATGAGCTGCATTGGGCACTGGGTTTCCCTACCCACATGACAACTTTAGTTCTGCATTTGCCAAGTTATCACAAGGGAGTCAAAGAGATGCTTCTACAGAATGTAAATGTTTTAATTACTTACACTAGTCATCTGCTTTGCCTGTGTGGAACACACTGCTTTGCTACACAGTGCACCGATGGCAATCACACACTTTGCACATACTTACCTCTACTCATGCTGTTGTCCCATTCAAGTTCCCAGCACTTTGGTACCTACCAGCAGGCAACAGACAAACTCTTTCTACAACTCCCAGTCTTTATAAGTGAATTGAAACTACTGTCACTTGGGCTGGGGAAACTAAAATCTGCTCTAGGCACAGGTCTACAACTGTAAAAAGAAATATAAATACATTTTACATTAATACATGGTACATTAATAAAATGTTATTCCCTGAAGCTCAATTTAACAACCCATTCCTAAATTACCATTCATACTATTAATTTCCTTGCTTCCTGTGGTCTTTTTGCTTTGTTACATCTTAAGAATTCAATTACCTGTGAAAATACAAGTCTTCAGTTTTTTTTACAAGTCTATCTGAAATCAAAAGCATTGGGGAAGTTGAAAGATAACATGAACCTGAGATTTTTTCTTTCCAGGCCTCTTGCCCACAACTTTGAATAATGGCAGTCCAACCAAAGCCTCTAAAGATCTTCCAGTCTAAAGATCTGAAGTAGGATTTGTCCTCCTTAACCTGCCACTGTGGAGAGTTTTCTCACAGAAAAAGGTCATGATTTACTGTCAGTGAACAGCCCATGTTGATAAGAGTAATGAGCAACTGTGAAGGAGCTGTGAGAGCCTGACCTTGTAGCTAATTCTGAAGAGGCCTCGAAGTAGTGATACAAGATTCATGCTTTCCTCCCTTGGAATGTAGAAAATAGAACTTTGTCCACCTGCAAAACTTTGCCTGAGAAACTTCACATGGGGGGAGGAATGATAACTGTTATGTCTGTAGCTCTGCTGTTTGACCAATAGTAAAAGATGTAAACACGTTTGCTTTTAGGATCACTATAAATGTAGAAAGGTTTTGAATAAAGATGAATGCATGTTGTAACTCATATTGAGTTGTCTGCATGCATCTCCAATCCCGCCTCCGCACCACTCAAGTTTTCCTCCTAATCAGTATTGCAGATTTGCCCATATAAGGGAACAAAACATTCTCAGTTACATTCAGATCTACTAGTGACATTACTTTGAATTATCAGAAAATCAAAGTGGCTCAGAAATATTTAAAAAAAAAATAACTGCCAAAAAAGATGTGCAATTTTTTTTAATGCAACAGCTGGCAAGGGAGTAAAGGGAGTACACTATCAGAGCAAGACAAAAATGTATTCAAAATAGAAGGAAGCAACCACCTGTGCCAATTTAAAATCTCCTGTGAGCATTCCACAGCAAGGAGGCTGCATCTTCAGGAGAGGCAGGTGTAAGGTCTCTGTCCTCCAGAGAGGCTGCACCTGTGTGGAGCCTGAACTGGGTCCTATATAATCCTTCCTGAGGAGCCAAAGAGCAAGCTTGTGGTGATAGTTGGGAGATGGGGTGCTTTGTGAAGGAGCAGTACTTGAGCACCTCACAAATGTGGTGAGTAAGGTTTGGGGTGGGAAGGAGAGGTAGTTCCTTTTCTTGCTGCTGTCTCATTTTGTTCTGTTTTGCTTGCAGGTTTCTGATTCTGTATGGCTTTTTGTTGCCTTTAGCCACTTGTGCTGATGACCTGGGTGATCAACATCTTTTTGGTAATGAGGCTTCTCTGGGCTGGTAGTGGTGTGGATGTGGGCTTTAGGTTTGCTTGAAGCTGCTTCCCCTCTGCCTTGCTGTGGAAGGGAATACTGAAATGGGGTTGGGTTGCTGGAGGGTTTACAGGGTGAGTGCCTCCAGGAGAGTGTTGGTGGAGCTGATGGTGGTACTCTTTCTGCAGAGAGTGTGACTTGTAATAGAGATGGGATGGAAGTTGAGTTTTCCAGAGAGCTTGGCAACTACTCCTGGCATATGTGTGTTGTTGGTATGTACTCCTTGCTACCCTAATCCTTTCTGCTATAGCCTGAAAGCAGGTGCCCTGCAAGACAAATCCTCAATATTCTCCCTAGATGCAAGTGGCGAGGAGATCATGTCCTGTAACTACACTGTGGATTATGAGAGGCTGTTGCTCAGTGTCCTGCTTGTCAACTGCACTAAGCTGGAGGTAAAGGTGTCTTAATTCTGGGAAGCTGCTGTGATGAAGTGTGGGATATTTCTTTCCCATGCCAGGAATGGGTTTAATAGGATTTCTAGCTTTCTTTTTGACTCCTGCCATTCTCTCAGTATCTAACTATTTCTAACTTTCTTAAAGAGCAGAAATACTTACACTGCTGTTAACTTAATACTGCTCTGTAAGAGCAACTTGTGCCAGAAGTTAAGGGAGAGAAATTGTCAGAATATTTATTCTTTCAAATGCAAATTACAGCTTCTCAGACAAAGGTGTCCTTCTGAAAAGGAATTGAGATAACTTAGAGTATCTTGTAGAGAGATGAAGCAGATTCATGAGTTTTGGAACACCATTCTATTTATACACATGTATATTGATTAGAGCAATTAACAGCACATGCTGTTCATTGCTGTTGAGGTAGAGAAAGGGGGGAGGTCAACTCAAAATAGCCAGAGGCTTTATTGATATCTGTTGCTTTAAGGCAGTTGCAGGGATCTTGCTTTTTGCATTCATTGACTTGTGAACAACTGACTCTGGCATCCCAGCTTGCTAGTCCACGCAGCTTTCTTTTTGATTCCTGCCATTTCTCAGTATCTTCTGTTCTTCAGCCTAACCTTGTGAGCCTGTGCTTCACTAGAGAACTCTTCCTTTTCTGTAGAAATGGATTTTAGTTGTCCTTATGTTGTAGTGAGTACTGCTGTTTCTTTCTAATTAATGTCTCATTTATAGCATGGTCTGCACCAGCTAAGATTGAGGCTAATGGTGAATGACACAATGGGAGAGAAGAATGTCACCTACAGCACTCACTGTGATAGTGCTCATGCAGATGAAACAATTGCTACTTTCTTTGCTGATGCAACAAACTGTACAAAAGACTTCATGGCAGTAAGTAGAAGAAAGGGAGTGCTACAGGCTCTGCTTAGGGGTTTGCCAGGCAAATGAAATGTGTGGAAATGTGTGCCTGGGATCTACAGAAAGCTGCAGTCAGCTTCAGGAAGGTCTGCTGGCTGCACATGCATCTTATCATGACCACTAGCTCTTTAGAGCTAGTTTGCAAATAGTATGCATCATTAACAACTATCTGGCTCTAGCTCTATTGCAGGGGAAATGAGGGTGCTGGTGCCATCCCTTTTACTTTGCAAAACCATAGTAGAGATTGCTCTTGGAGGGTTATAGGTTTATGACTGCTGTCTCTTCTGTAGTCTAACCCTTGTGATGTGTTTCAGGTCACTTTCCCAAGAGTCATTCCAAGCTTTGGTGATGAGCATGTGGTATGTGTCTTCTAGCTTGAAAAGGGAGGGTGGGGGAGTCTAAATGCTGGACATCAACTGAGCCTGATGTCTCCAAGATGTAGTTCCTTCTCTGGGGTACTTGCATCTTGTTGGGGAGCCTACTTCTGTGCTACCAATATAGACAACTTGAATGTAGACTTAGGGAGGTAGTAGCCCTGCAGAGGGAAAGAATGTGTAATGCTTTACTGCTTCTGTGTGGTGGTGCTTTCCCTTTCTAAGCAAGGTGGTTCTGCTTTGCAGCTTCCAGCAACTCCAATGACCTGGAATCTGTCAATTGATGATGGAACAAAAATACATGATCTGAGCCTTGGTCAAGCCATGCAGCAAGGCTATAACTTGTTAGATGATGGCTACAACCTGATCTTTCAGGTGGCCTTTACTGCCACTGGAGTGGTCTCCTACAAGGTAGGTGAAAAACAATTGACACTGAGTAGACAGTGATGCTTTAGCAGAGACCAGATATCTTGCTTCTGGTACACCTGTGGGAAGCACTTGTGGGTTGTGGGCAGAGTTTATGTTGAATTGATACAGTGCTGTGCTGCTGTGCCTAATTTGTGTGCAAACCTGCCTGACTTCCCATAACTGTCACTGTACTTCCTACCTGTATAAAATGGGGCAGCAGAGTGTTCACTTCAGACAACAGCACAGCTGATGGGCATCCACTTAAGTGGATCTCTAGCTATAGCCTATATTGTGAACATCTGACTGGTAGCCTCATGAGCAGATCCTTTTAGAAAGGGTGCTGAGGTGTAAAGAAGCTGCTGTTGCAAACATGAATAGTAGCAGCCCTGAACCAGATGTAATATATAGTCCTGCATGGTTGGTCTTGTGATGGATTATGAGCTGAACACTTTCTAACAGTTTTGTATCTTTTGTCAGCACAATGATAAGGTGCTTTACACAGTGGCATTCAAGCTCTCCTATGGCCCTCCTGAACACGGAATGATGGTGGAGTCAAGAATGCTTTGTGCCCCAGGTAATATGTTGGGAAAGCTAAAACCTGACCTGCCTCTGCCCTGAGGAAAGTGGGGTTATATTTGACAAAGATGTTTGTTTGCAGGTCCAGCTGTCTGTAATGCAACACACATGACTGTTGCCATCCCAGCCTTCCCAGGGATGCTTGTGGATGTGGGTGTAGAGGATAAGACTGTTCCTGTGGACCAGCTTCAGGAAAATGGGATTGTTCTGGATGCAAAGAGAGGAGTCAAGCTGCATATTAGCAGGGGAGTCCTGAAGTCCAGGGTGAGTTCTGATTCTCAGGTCACAGAAGTTGGTGTGATCATAGCTCCTTGGTGCTTACTGAGAACCAATAGCTTTGATACTGAGGAATCATCTATCAAGTCAGTCATGTGCCCTGTGGCTGGCTGAGGGCTGTTGTGATTAAGATGAATATGAGCTGACTGTAATAGCTAGACAGCCATCAAAGGTGACTTGGGTTTCATGAAGTCTCTTGGCAAAAAAACAGCTAGAGGTGAAAATTCTTCTTAGTGGGTTGGTATTTGTCTTGTCTGGAGCAATGTAACTTAAACTAGGTGAGTGTGAAGAGCACCATGGCCTCAGGGCAAGTAAAATTACCTAAATCTAATTACCTAAAATTTACCACAGGCATGTGTTTAAAATGACTTATTGTAGTTACACTCCAGGAGAGTAACTCTTCTTTCAGCAACATGGGGAGAGCTGCCTAGGACTTCAGTCCTACCTGTCTTCTTTGAAACTGACTTTTCACTTCCATGGGGAGACTGTGGCAATGGTGATGCATCCAGAGTGCCCCTGTGACCATCATGCACCCATAGGTAAGTTGACTGACTTGTGCATTAGACTTGGGCTGTGTGTTGCTTGGATATTAATCCTTCAGTAGGGCTGGCTCTTGAGCTAGCCCTTCCCAGGAAGTGTCTCTAGCAAGAACAGAACAGTTACTGGCAAACTGAGCGCTCAACAATTTATGCAAATCTGTTAACAGCTGCTGTGTGCACCCAGGAGGGGTACATGGATTTTGAAGTCCTTGCTGACAGTACTACACCACTGCTAGACTTGGATACACTTAAACTCCGAGATCCTACATGCCAGCCGGCCTTCAAATCCCCTTTAAATGACAGGGTTTGGTTTCATGTCCCATTGAATGGGTGTGGGACCAGGCACTGGGTAAGTGCATGGACAGGATCGATGGGGAGGGATTAATGGGTTAGTGTCATCAGTAGTGTTGTCATTTCTCTGCAGTTTGATGGGGAGAAAATTGTTTATGAGAATGAGGTGAGGGCATTATGGGCAGACCTTCCACTGCGCAGGATCTCAAGGGACAGTGAACTCAGGTGTGTCTGGAAACCTCTTTGGGTAATACTTAGTCCTGGATATTCTGTTTTTGAACATAAAACTTAACTGCTTATTCTGTTACAGGCTAACAGTCCTGTGCTCCTTCAGCAATGGTGATGCCTCCCTCACTGTAAGGGTAGACAACCTTCCTTCTCTGGCTTCTTCACTGAACCATGGTCCTCTCTCCTTAGTCCTTCTAACCTATCCAGGTAAAGCTGACTCTGGGCTTAGACTACTGGGAAGCACCTGGAGCTTGTGGGCAAAGGATGTATAAGTGAACTGTTCTGGTACATGGGTTTCTAGTGACCTGATGTTCTTCCCTCCCACACACACTACTTGAGGCAGATGTCCTAAATCTCTGACACTAGAACAAGCAGCTGCTGTTAAAAAGCTCCAGACCAGAATTTCTTCAGGACTCTGACTTATCTAAAAAGGCTTTGGTTCTTGCAGATGATTCATACAGGCAGCCATACCGTGATGATCAGTATCCAATAGTGAGGTACCTACGGCAACCCATCTTCTTGGAAGTACAGGTCCTGAACCGCAATGATCCCAATCTCTATCTGGTATTAGATGACTGTTGGGCAACAGGTTTACAAGATCCAAGTTCAGTTCCCCAATGGAATATCATTGTTGATGGGTGAGTGTCCTGCCACAGAACTGGAAGCACTTCTGGCAGTGGAATGGTTCCCTAACTTTCCTCTGCCTCCCTTTTTAAGAACAGAACCCCTGTTCTGGGGTGGGGAGGTCTTACATGAGGTGGCCTTCCAGATGCTACCCTGGTATGCTGGAACTTCTTGGAAAATGGCAGCACCTATACTTGGAACTTTAACCTGCTGCTTAAAAAACAAAACAAAAAAACCCAACACTTTCTAACTTTATAGTGACTTGCTTCTAACCTATTGGCAGGTGTGAGTATGATCTGGACAGTTACAAGACTGTATTTCATCCGGTGGGGCATGGTATCAGCTATGCGAACTATCGCCAAAGGCTGGAAGTGAAGACTTTTGCCTTTGTCTCTGGTGGCAAAGCCCTCCCTGGCCTAGTAGGTGACACTCTTCTCCTTAAAGCACTAAGTAGAGGCAGTCGTTCTCTTGATGAACGGACCTCTCACTTTCTGTCCTAGGTATACTTCCATTGCAGTGTTCTCATCTGTGACCGTTTCCAGCCAGATTCTCCTTTGTGTGTGACAAGATGCCCTAGGCCATCTAGAAGCAAGCGAGGTAATGTCTAAGCAGGTATTAGGTTGTACTAACCCAGAATATCCCCCCCTGTACAATGAGGTTTACTTGTTACTACATTATTCTTGTAGAGAGTATGATGCCAGGTGTGAACTCTGCAATGGTGAGCTCATGGGGTCCTGTCCTCCTTGTGCCGGAAGGATGGTCTGCAACCCCAGGTACAAAGCCAGCGTGGTGCTAATGTATGTTGCTTGGGTTTAGTGAAGAGCTGTCTTCACAAATATATGTTTGCTTTGTAGGGAGCACTCCCTTGAGGAAGGAGACATGGCCTGGCATTACAATGACTGCTGTTGGTGTTCTCTTTTTGGTGACCACAATGCTACTAATTTTTGCTCTTCTTAAATGCCTGAAGAGAAGAGCATCTATGATAAATGTGGTATGTTAATGTGTGTGTGCATATATATGTTGGGTTTTTTTTATGAATAAACTTGAAATAGAAATGTGGCTGAAATTTTCCTGCATGGGTTGTGTAGCTGTTTCACTGTTGCTGTATAGTAGTGGAGGAGCTAGACTGGACAAAGATGGCTGGCTGGCTTACTGAGCAGCGGCATTTCACCCTGTCGTTAGGGTGCTCTAGCTGAAACTAGAACTACAGCTTTAAAGCTCAAGATTTTTGGTAAGGCTTGAATGACACTGCTAACTTCCCCTCTACTGAATGTTTTTTTCGCCTCTTTAGTTCAGATTATGGGGTGACTGACAGGGTATTTTTCCTTACAGTAAACTCAGGTCTTACTGTAGTGAGATTTAGAGTTCTCTTGACCCTTTCCTGGGGTTGTAGGAGAGTATTTAACTGAAGAAAAATTAGATTTAGTGTTAATAATTAAGTAGTGCTCCTTAACAGCTGTGAAGATAACTTGTGGTATTTATGTCTAATATTGGTAATTTGGCATCATTTAGACCCTCCCTCTCTGGCAGCAGCCAAATACTTGGTACAAGTTTACTACTAGTTTAGGTGAGGCTATGTGAAAATAAGTAGTGTTTCTTGACACATGCTGCAGAATCAAAGAACAGCTGTCAGTTGCATTTCATGGTAGTTACCTAGATTATAAAAACATCTAAATTTAATCTAGGTGTGAACATAATAAATATTTAACAAGGGCAAATGATAGCTGTTCAGTGAATGTTTTGTGGCACTGAAGTACACACTGAACTTGTGTAGCTGGTAGCTTTGCTTTCCAATTGCTGAAGATCAATCTGTGCAGCAGTACTTATTGTGATTTTTGCCCTTCAAGGTAAAGTCAAGCCAGTCACTCTCAATTAATTCTGGCTTGTCATAATGAAGTGTCTGCATTGTGGAGTTGGGAGTGAAATGGGTAGGCTATAACCTCTAACCAGCCTTAAGCTTACTGATAGGTAAGGTGGAAATTAATAAACTGACTATAAAAAACAAGTATCTTGCTGAGACTGGAGGATTGGGTTATGTCAGTTTAACAAGGCTTCTAGATTTGAACCGCACATGTGCACAGCTCTGCTGTTGCTTCTCAGTTTAAAGCATGTTCAGAAAGTGTACTTCTGGCACAGGCTGATGTGCTCCAGCCTGTGGAGGCTTGGAAGCTTTCAATTGTCTGAAACTTGAACTCTGTTTCAATGTATAAAACTTTTGAATAAGGGAGACCTGAGGGCAACATCAAGGTGGTTACAGAAAAATTGTCTGATAGAAATGGGGGTAATATATTGTTTATCTGTACAGTTTAAGCATGTTTTCAACAATAGCAAAACTCTTTGAAGCAGTCTTTTTTGTTTGTTTTATGTCTTGCTGCTACAGGCAGGAAGGATTAAATGGGATGGATTAAAATGTCCTGGAATAATTGAACTTTGTTTTCTGGTTCTAGAGATACAAGTACATAACTATGCAAAAGTAATCCCTTAATCCCCTTGCTTTGTCCTTTCAAATTGGTTCAGTACTCCCACTAGTAGACCTCCAAGCAAAGGGATGATTTGAGCATACCTGCAAGTGTAATGCTAAAGAAGGAAATGCCCCAGAGCATATAGGCGCCCCTGTGGCAATTTTTGTCATCTTTCTGAAGTGAGTGGAGGTGAAGGGGTAGACAGTAGCCAGGTAGTGGTCAATGGACATAGCAGTGAGAATGTAGGTGCTGGTGAACTGCCTGTTAGCATCCAAGGCAGTGATGATGGTGCACACTGTCTCCCCAGAGCTCCAGGCTCCATTCCACAGTAGCTGATGAATGAGGAAGGGTGTGCTCAAGAGGAAGAGCAGGTCCCTCATGGAGAGGCTGATGAAGGTAGCTGGCACACCACTGTTAGTGCCAAATTTCTTTTAAGACTGCACAGATAACTAGGCTGTTACCAGTAATGCTCAACAGGCAGATAATGCTAAACAGGGTGGGCATATTGAAGCTGACATAGCTCATCCTGATAGGGTTACCTGTAGAGACAAGTGTAGGCAGAAGAAAGTCAGCTGTGGCAGGACCACTGGTGAGGACATGCCTTGTGGATAGTCTAGTTTCTAACAGACGAGTGCTCCAAATGTGGAGAGTAATGGAATTCTTAGGCATGTGGCAGACAAGAGCTCTGTGTAGGTGGTTGTCTAACCCCCCACAGGCACTTCCTCAGCAGCTTTCACAAATGTATACAGTAAAATGTCTCATCAAATGTGCATAGACCCCTTTCTCCCTTCATGTGTACAAACACAAATAAGAATAGCAGAATGGAAGAGTGTCAGTGTATATTATTCCACTTATGTTTAGACCCTTTCAAGTGCATGCATATATAAAAGTGGAAAGGTAGAAGCTGTGCTGGTAAGTATGTAGAAAGTATTTTCTGGCTGTGCCTGGTAAATTGCAGCACAGATGACAAACTGCATTTTTTCCCCTCCCCTCCTGGGAAGAGCTTTCTCCATTTCAACTCATCTTGAAATCTCAAGCACAATATACATTTCATTTTTAGATAGACTGAAGAGAAGATAAAGGATTTATTTTCAAGGTGTATTTGAAATTAAAAGAGCTGCTCATGTCAAAAAAGCAAAACACTGGAAATAATGAGATGGTGATTGTGTTAACAGCATCAAGTCTTGCTAATCTCTGCCTTATTTCCCTCAACCATTAGTCTGCTCTTAGCAGCCAGTGAACTCCTGAAGTTGAAGGCATTATTGCCTAGGAAAAGCAAGATTTGGAAAGTAAGATTAGACTCAAACTCTATCCTGATGATGGGGACCAGTATTCTGGTGCAAGGCAGGAAGGATTCTGTAATGACTAACACTATGTCTAGGCTCACTCTTTGCTAGTCAAGTATTTCAAGCACTCTAGAAAATAGTTCTTATTTCAGAACTTCATGACTTAAGATGGCACTAATCCATTTGCACAAGGATATATTGTACTGAGCTAGCCAGTGCAAAATTACTCCCTTGCCTCTGTCCCCAACCTGCTACCTCACTGGAGTCTCTTTATTTGTGAACAGCAGAACATTTCAGGATTTTTGCATTCCACTGCATGCACTGGGAAATTTGCTTTTAGGTTGCATTACCTACACCTATGATGTGCAGCACCCCACAACAGGTAAGAAGAGTCTATTTTCCCCAAATAACTCTTCATCTGTTGTAAACTGACAGAGCTCTAACAGAAGCTGTAGTTCTTCTCTAACAGCAGCTGCAAATCTGATCCTGAAGTGGGGAATACCAGCAGTATTAAACTCTATACATATATGTGTTCCTTATTTCAGATGGATTTGTCCAGGCTGTGTCATGTAAAGAGTGCCACAGCACTAATTTTTCTTATATGGAAAGTAGAGAGAGTAGTTTTCATGGTCTGTGTCTCTTGTGTTTTCCTCTTACTCCTACCATTTGCATACTACTATCACCTGGAAGTTAAAATCTTTTTGGGATAAAGCTGTGAAGCACCTGAAAGAAAAAATAATTTCTATCGAACTAGAAAAGGATAAAAGAAATCTCCTGTCATGTTCTTTCTGTATATCTTTTACATATAATTGGAATTTAATAAATAGTAGAGTCCTTTATGAACTAGCAATATGTCCTGTCTATCTCCTGCAGCCACCACCCCAAACAAGGGCTAGGATAATTTCACTCTGCCTCTGAAGTCTGGGGGCAGCCTCTCACTACAGCTGAAAACATTAGCAATACTATGTGGAATATTCCATCTTGGAGTCAAACAGCCTATTGGTCATGCAAAACTGGATTGTTATGCAAATTTAGTCCTTGGGCTTCTGTTTCTTTACAGGCATGAGGGGGAGTAATGTGCAGTTTGTGGCTCAGCACTATCAGCCAGCAAACATACTTTAAGAACAATTTAAATGTAGTCTTCCTAAAGCTTCTCCAGTCCTACTTTCTACTGTAGAATAGGCAGAGAAACAATACAACCTGGGTAAACAAACAGCACTTTATTAACTTTATTAGTTTATACTTAATGCTTCAAAATATACTTTTGCAAAAACGGAAAAATTTTAAATAACATACAAGAAGTTACAACTGAGAAGCAAAACAGGAAGCTTAAATATCTGAACAAATACAACAATATACAAGACCTAACTCCATACCACTGACGTGATGAGGCAATGACAAGAAAAATACCTCTTCATAAAAATGCAATACCTAAAGATATATAAAAGCTGTGATGTAACTTAAGCTAAATTAAATTTTGCCCTGTATAATGAATATAAAGTATTAGCAGGGTCTGCTTGTACTATTTTAACACAAGATATTAAGGCTTAAAAATACTTTAACATTCACAGGAGGTCAGGGGCTGGAAGGGACCCTGGCGCTTGTTGAGTCCAATGCACTTGCCAGAGCAGGACCCTATATTACAATCTAATCTAGCACAGGTCACACAGGAACACACCCAGGCAGGGCTGGAAAATCTCCAGAGAAGGACACTCCACAACCTCTCTGTGGAGCCTGTTTCAGAGCTCTGTGACCCTTACAGTAAAGAAATTCCTCCTCATGTTGAGGTGGATCCTCCTGTGCTCCAGCTTCCATCTATTTCCCCTTGTCCTATCCTAGGGCACAAGTGAGAAGAGGCTGCCTCTCTCCTCCAGACACTCAGCCCTCATCCATTTATAAACATTTATGAAATTTAAAACATGGTTCTGGTATTCTTAGCTTTGACACTTAGGTATCAAAACAACTAACTGCTGCATACAAATTTCAAAAGATAGTACATCCAGAAATCCAGTAACAAATGATAAATCAAATACCTCCCCTTTCTTAAGTTATTAAATTATTTTGGAAATGCTGTGGAACATTCCATCATACAAACATCATAATGCACTGCTGTTTAATGGCTACTCTCAATAGCAGTTTTAAAGTGATAATGTATTGATTTTTTCAGCTCCCTTAAGGAGAGCACAAAGGTTGACTGCTCAATGAGTAAGCAATTACATTGCAAAGGTCTGACTAATGCAGTAAAGGGCCTATGAAGGAAGTTGAGAGAAACCCACTTATTCATTCCTTCCATTGTTGGCAGACATATCCAAGGCAGAAAGTCTCTCCTGTGGCAGACTTCCATTAACTTCTTGTGTCCTTATCTGATTCCTGTACAGAGAAAAAAAAATAATGGTTTTATGGACTGTTCTTCCAAAAGATTCTTTTAACTTTTTGCTTGAAAAAGCTGAGGAATGTGAGATGTACACTTGTCTGAGACTCCTACAACCTCCACTGCTGGTCTACCACAGCTCCTCTCAAGCAAGACACATAAAAAGAGCAGATATCATCGAAGGTGTAAGTCAGTATGACTGGTCTATAGGTTGGGTTTCATATTTGGGATATGCTATGGGAAAAAGAAATCTGTTCTTGCACTGCTGGATGGTGTTATGGACCTGTTGGTATGCCCTGGAAGGAGGGGTACAGACCCCTGAAGCAAATGCAAGCATGTTGGGCCTTGCGCCATGATCTTGTCATCCTGATGATACCATACAGTTTTGTGTATCCATGAGAGCCGTGCAAGGAGCAACTGAGAAAGTCTAGGAGGGAGAAGCTGGAGTTTTTTTTCTTGCTCCTCACTGTGCCTAAGAAATTATTCTAATTATTGATTCTCTGGTAGATATTTAAGAGGCCGATAGGTGGCACTCCAGCACAACCTGCCAGTGCCTCCTGCTCCCATCCAGATGCCTGGTAAAAGCAGGGTGAAGGCAATGCTGCCTGCAACAGGTCTCCAAGCCCTAATTAGTGGGAGACACAACTGACACGTGCAGCAGCAGCAAAACTTGAATTTCTATTCTGGCTACATTGTTTTTTAATCTCTTTGCCTATCCCGAATCTACAACTAATGCTGGTCTGTTACTCTCAGAAAGTACTGCAAAAATCTTTGAGGCAAGGGCCAATTTAGAACTGTGTTTCAATGACATTTAAAGCAATAAATACTCTGAGTGAGAATATGAAAGGTTGTATTTTATTGCTTGATTTTGTGTTGCGTTAGTACGTGTACATTTAAAGACTATTTACATTTCCTCTTTTCTAAATAGGAAAGAGTGTGTTAACCCTCATTAAAAAATATCTCAGTGACTGGACATATGCCACATATTAAGCCACCAGGGTAGTCAAAGGTACTCTTGCATTTAAGATACATCAGTTAAGCTAAGCAACAGTGTCTCACAATAAAAAAAGTCATCAACACAGAGGTACAATTTCAGTTTGAAATGCAAGCATGGATCAAGACATCAGCACTCACCTTGAAGCAGACCAGTAGTTTACCAGAGTTGAAAGAATGATATAATAAACACTCAGTACTCCAGAAACTCCCAGTGAGAGTGCACTCAGGCCACACAGCACACAAAGGAGGGCTATGCCACCTATGGTTATTACAACACCTAATAGAAGAAAACCACTTTGTTATTTAAATGAGCAAATGAGAAGATCTGACATTCCACCACAACCCCAATTTCAAGCCATCTGGGAAAACACCTTCTGAAATAAACTAGCTATCACAGAATCAATATGGTTGGAAAGGACCTCCAGGGTCATCAAGTCAAACCTTTGTCCTAGCATTTCTCTAACCACTACACCATATCCTCAAGCACTGCATCTATTTGTTCCTTAAACACCTCCAGGGATGGTGATTCCACCATCTCCCTGGGAAGCCTGTTCCAGCACCTACCTACCTTCACAGTGAAGAATTTCTTCCTAATATCCAATCTAAACATCCCTTGATGCAACTTGAGGCCATTTCCCCTTGTCCTATCACTACTAATTTGAGAGAAGAGACCAACAGCAGCCCCGCTACAACCTCCTTTTAGGTAGTTGTAGAGGGCAATAAGGTCTCCTCTCAGTCTCCTCTTCTCTAGACTAAACAAACCCAGTTCCCTCAGCTGCTCTTCAAGGGCTTGCTTTCCAGCCCTTTCACCAGCTTCGCTGCCCTTCTCTACACCCGCTCCAGCACCTCAAAGTCCTTCTTGTACTGTGGTGACCAAAACTGGACACCGTACTCAAGGTGCGGGCTCACAAGTGCCGAGTACAGGGGTATGATCACCTCCCTACTTCTGCTGGTCACACCGTTTCTGATACAGGCCAGGATGCTGTTGGCCTTCTTGGCTACCTGGGCACACTGCTGGCTCATGTTCAGCCAGATATCAACCAACACTCCCAGGTCCTTTTCCACCAGGCAGCTTTCCAGCCACTCCTCCACAAGCCTGTAGCGTTGCTGGGGGTTGTTGTGACCAAAGTGCATGACCCGGCACTAGGATTTGGTAAACCTCACACAGTTGACCTCAGCCCATCGCTCCAGCCTGTCCAGATCCTGCTTCAGAGCCTTCCTACCCTCAAGCAGATCAACACTTGTGCTTAATTTTGTGTCATCTGCAAATTTACTGAGGGTACATTCGATTCCCTCGTCCAGGTCATTGATGAAGATATTACCCCTATAAAAGCTATGCACAGTTGAGGTAACTGGTCTAGGCATATCCTAGTGGCTGAGATTAGAAAGGGAAATAGGATTTCTCCTACATAAACTGCAGCTAATCAGATTATATTCTTGTATTAAGAGGTTTACTACTGCTGAGATGTGAGGGCTACACAGATATATCCTCCATTGCTAGAACTGGGAACTCCAGAAGGAAGAGGGAAAGACATCATACTTTAAAAGGGAATACAGGTAAGTACATACATGCACATATACACTACCTTCCATGACTATCACACCGATAAAGGCCATTACAGCTGTTGTTACCAAAAAAATCAGGAAAAATGCAGCAGGAATAGCAGACACTGCAATAAACATAAGGACCGATAAAGCAACAAAAGGATGGTCATCTAAATATTGGCCAACACGAGAATTCATAAATGCAACCACCTGTGGATGAAAGAAAAACATTCAAAATTTTGTTAATATCTCTCGCTACTGGTAACTTTTAAAGATCACTACTAGTTTAGTGAACTACAGGTAACTTCTTTTTAAGTCTGCAGCTTGAGCAGAGGTCAGCTGTTGTTGCCTCTATACTTCAAAAGCATGAGGATTTACTGCAAATTTAGGTAACTTCATAGCAAACATAATTCTACCAACAGACATATTTCTGCTGGACTTCTCAGTTCCATTCTTGCAGAAATTAATAAAAATACCACACCCCCACCCCAAACAAGTAAAAGCCCAATTTAGCCGCACAGATTTAAAGGGGGTCTCAAAAGTTATTATTTTGATCTAGAGAACTGTAATTGTTAAGAAGAGCGACATTTTAAAATGCTATTTTTTTTCCATGTCTCTGTCATATATATAACCTGCTCATTTATCAAGTGCAAGTACAGTGCAGTTATGGCTGTATCACAAAGTTTCTAGATGGCAGTCACACCTATACACTGGAATTTTACTGTAGTAGAGACATTTCCCTTCCCTTAAGGAAATATGTATTGCAGTTTTAGCTCTTTTTATAGCAGCACAAAGATTTCTTTAAAATGCCACTCTACTATCTCCAGATACAAATCCAGAACAAGCTTCCCTTTTTCTTGATTGCTTGAAGGTGTAGGAGGACAGCTGTTCCTATAGGCTCCTCACTGCTCACTTAAAGGGAGGCCTAATTTCCTGCCACCCACCCTGAGTTTTGAAATTATATTTAAATAAATTGGGGTGAGGTATTCCAAGAGTCAGGAAAGGAGTATCTTTATAAATATATAAAATTATCCAGACCCACATTCGCATTGCTGTGGATGGACTGCACCATGGTGTGCCATTGCTTCCGCAGTTCTTCCATTTCTTTAGATATGTAATCCTCAGCCATGACTGTGAATCTCCTGAACAATCAGCTCTCACTCGGACATCCAATTTTCCTTAAAATGAAGGTAAAATTAGTAACATGTTCGTAGAGATTTATTTTGAAAATGAAATCTTTTCTTTTGCAAAAAACTGCGAATGTAGATTTCAGATGTTACTGTGATCCACAGTCTAAACCATTCACTTCTACAGAAGTCCATCTAATTTAGGTGGCTTATCCCTGAAAGCCTTTCTGACACACCCAAAGCCAAGCATCAAGATAACTACAGATTGTTTTCCACCTCTTTCCTCTATAACATTAACTATGCATTGAATTACCTGTAAAAATGTCATTCCTATCCCCATGGCAATTTGTCACTACTAGTGCTGGAATCTTGTAACACATCACTGACACTTGTTTTGTGAATAGTCTCACGTTTAGAATTGCAACCATTCCCTGTACGGCCTCAAAACTCTGCAGGTAAAGGCAAAATGCTTTCAAATGTTCTGAGCATATTTATTTGTGACAATTTAAAGAAAACATCAGATCAAAAATTTCACTTCCCTGATGAAAACTTAACCTGTTGTTGTTGGGGAGGTTCATTTACCAGTGGAAGCCGCGTTTTCCTGCTTGCGACTCTCAAGAGCCGCCGTGTCTCCATGACCGTTTTGCCCTCTGCCTACGCACGCGGTCCCTCCCTTTGTTTACACAGTAACACAGCAACGTTGGCTTCTCGTTCCTAGCTGGGTACCGTCCAAAGGGAGCTCCCAGCAGCGGCCACACCACTGACCGCCCTCTCTGCGAGCGTTACATTGGCCACGCTGCCGCCCACCGTTTCCAACAGGCACTGAAAAACCGAGGTCAGGAGCCAGTTAATTCCCCCCACCCCTCCAAAGCGCAAGGCGGGTTCACGGGCAGCAGCCGCTCAAAGGCAACGGCCAAGGCCTGGGCCGCCGTCCCGGCGTCGCAGCCTGCGTCTGCCTACCAGGCGGGGCGGGGGGGGGCCGCGAAGCCGCCGTCGCGGCCACCATCGCGGTGGGCTGCAGGGGGCTGCCGGCCTAGCCCCAGGTAA
>JANHGL010002311.1:35439-60038 GCA_024611195.1 Ceyx melanurus | reverse complement strand
GCAATAGTCGAGGGGAGGTCTCTACACCAGTGAGGAGAAGAATTTAAGTAAAAGGATCTATTAACAATACAGCGCGCAGCGGGATTTTCTAGAGTTTTCTTTTTTTTTTTTCTTTTTTTTTTTTTTGCTGTACTGTGAATTTATCATCAAAAAGGTGTTGGATTTAAATGCTCTTCTCAACACTGTGTGTCAAAAATAAATTTTCTAAGTGCTTAATGAAAATTAAAGCATTGAGGCACCTATTCATCACTGAAAAGTACCTAAGCTAAATGCTTTGAATAAGCATTTAGCATCTAGTGTCTCTATCTTTTTCTTTAGTTTACTTTTTTTTTAATTCTTCCTTTGATCATCAAACATGGTCCAATTTCAGAGATTCTCTGAAAGAGATTATCTGCATTTCTACTGAGGTTAGCAATAAATTATGAATTAGTACAGGAATTCCAAGACCTTGAAGGTAGTAATACTAACTTAATTATTGATACTTAATACTATCAATTGCTGCCAGAGAACTGGTAAGACTTTCAAAAGGCAAAATGTATCCTCGAGGGACAGTTCTGAATCACAACCACTCTGCTACATATTAATATTTACCTTAGCTTTTGAAATGGAGAATAGTGCTTAAATCTCAGCCTAGCCTGTTTTGATCTGAGATTGATTTTCTAAACGTCTCTGTTTCCCCATCAATCCCTCTCACTAATCTTTATTGCTGTTTCATAATGTCTCCAGCTGAAAATGTAGCCCCACTGACAGGATCCTCCAAGCTCCATTTTATTAGTGAATACAAATAAGCAATGACTGTTTAGGATTCATGTGAGCCTATCAATATTCCCTTGCTGGCTATGCTTTCAACTGCAAGGGAAGTGTTCCACATCTGCAGCATATTAAAACTCAAAAAATGAGGTTTTGGATGGCACTTCCACATTTCTGCCCTTTCATCTGTCCTTTATCACTCATTTACTCACAGGAGGAAGTGACTTTTCCTGCCAAGGTAGAGGTAAATTGTGTCAGACAAGGGGAAGGAAAAAAAAAAAGAAGAAAAAAAAAAAAAGATTCATTAGAGTAGCAGAGGAAACAATTTCTGAGATACAGTGTCAGCAGAAATACGAGTTTCTACTGTTTCACTCCCATGACCTTAATCAAAAAGGTGTAATAAACCACATAGCTTTATGCTATTAGCAATCATTGTTTAATTACAGGACCTAAATGAATATTTTTTTTTACTAAAGCCCTCTACTCATCAATACTTACTTTTTTCCTTTCGTAAGAAAAAAAAAAAAAAGAGAGAAAAAGCTTTTCTGAGAAGTAGAAATAAAAATGAGTGTTCCATTTGTAAAATTGTGAGAGCAGGGGAATAATAAATGCTGACATAATTGGAAATATTGCCCTTAATTCCAGTGCTTCAAGATTTCACACTGAGTGTATTTCAACACAACATGTAATTTCAAGTCATTTTTTTCTGTTTGAGTAATTTAGCATATTTGCAAAGCTTTTTGCCCTTCTTAATTTGTAATGTCAAAAATAAAATATAAGCACATTAAACCAAGCCTTAATTTTACTTAGACTGCAAAATTTGTCCATTGGCATAAAACAAAGTGGAGATGTAAACAGACATGCAGATTTGCTGATGCAGGTAAAGTGAAGGTCAGATGGAAATGGGGGGCATCCCTATCATAAGAAGGAAGAAAGAGAAGCCACAATCTAAAGACATAAGTGGAGAGAAAATCAGCACTGCTATCAAAACAGACAGGGATAAGTGATATGCACACACAAAAATCTACATGGATATTAAACAGGAATGTTTTACTGAAAACCTAGGGAGTCTATGACAATAATTTCTCCATTAAAGTGTTTTTTTTTTTCAAGGCAGATTATTCCATTAAGTAATTTTCATGTTAATATCCACTTTAATTGCCAGAAGTGAAACGCAAGCAAATTCAGATCACTTAATGGTTTAGTAGGTACATACTATAAGTGGAAGACAATCAAGTTCTTGCTTTAGGAACTAGGAAGTTACTTTTTTTTTCCTCTAACATGCAAAGAAATTTTCCAATTCAACCAACTTCAAACTTGTAAAATCTTCATAAGTCAATACTTCAAAATATAAAGACCCATTCAAACTTCTCTATATATACTTAAGTGCAGAGTCCCTTGTGTGTGCATGTACACACAGATGCAAAGTTGCATGGTTAAAGTCAATATGCTACACTGCTCCTAACAGGAGTCACTGGTGTGTCATTCTACAAGTCACTTTAATCCCTCATTTTTATAAATGGATAAAAAAAATCTATTACCTAATTGTGATGCCCAATTCCCAACTGAATCATTCTGTATTCATGCCTTTGGAAGAAAACTCCTTAAAGCTAATAGGAAATACTTAATAGCTATTTAATTTGACCTTTTCCTTAAAGCCAGGTAAATATCAAACCTTAGTTTGCAAGCCTAGATGAAATTTGATTTGAGAAATCCAAGTGGAATAGTGATACTTTCACAGCTCTCCAGTGATGTTATTGCACCTGATTAGAGCAGCCACTCAACAGGACTTAGATTCTTAGATTCCCTTATATCTGTGTTAATGTGATATTTCTCCAAATATCACATTATTTCTCCTCTCATTTTTCTTTAATCTCATATCCATTCACCTCAAAACAGGAATAAAAACCTAGTGTTCTTATTTGTGATTTATGCTAATAACTGACCAATGCAAATAAATTCACTAAGCGTGAAATAGCAAAGAAAGATTATTTTTCAATTGCATTGATATTAAGTCTGAGTCATAGTAAATGAAGGACAGCACTCTGGACTTCACTCAAAATGCACCCAACAGGAAATAGTAAATTCCAATTATGCTTGCCTGTGCAGAAGTGTTTGTTTCCCTATAAGTTTAGAATTATAGCTTATAGAATAGGTTTTGAAAAAATAATTAATAAACTGCTTGAAAACACAGTGCAAGAAAATGGTTTGTAGTATTTCCCACTTTTTATCTACCCAGCAGAAAAAATAATGATGTGCAAGCTTGTTATTTTCTACATATTTGGGTGATATTTGACCTTCTGTGCAAGCCAAGATCTGAGTGAATGTGGGATATACATATGAAACAACTTTGGTTTTTTTTTCCCTTAAAAGAAGCAGTAGCATATATCCACTAGGTTAATTTTTTTGCAGTCAGAGAATAATAAGAACAACCAGTCCTGTAATAATTCACCATTGGACAAATACAGATGGTTTATCCCTCAACTATGTGTAGCAATCAGAGAGTAAATGGATGACAGAGTACAGAAAACTAGCTGCACCACTGGGGAACATTTAGCTCCTCAGTAATCTGCTGCTCAACCCTACAAATACCCTCTGTGCTGTCTCTGGGCTGGGGTAGAATTGCATCCTCACCACCATTCACACATCCTCTGTGGGTCAGCAGCATCTTGATCTGTTAAACTTATAATTCCATCATATATTACAGAATGTATAAATCATTTATAAGCTAAAGTTTGCATGTAGGTCTGCTGCACAGTATGTCAGATGTAAATATATATATACATATGAAAACCAGACCAAACTCAAAAACAAACCAGAGGTTGACTTTGGTTTCTTGCCCAGACCTGCCACTCTAAAGCTATTTCAAGTATTGCTAAAAAATAAATTCTGGTGTACTGCTCAACAGTTGATACCCACCCATTTTTGACTACACGCAGGATTTCCACACAGTTCTGTATCTGTGGTTATGCTTGATAGTCCTATTCTAAGATTTTGATAAATCTTCCTTCAGCAACAGTTTTAGAAAGTTATTATTGTCAACTGATCAGTTTAACTGTCATTCATATTAAAACACAATGTTCTGTACTGCTGTAGGTTGGCCAAAATGAAGGTTTCACTGGAGATCAAATCACATCAAAGCAAACCAAATCAAATCACTAACCAAATCAGAGCTGTGATGAGAAAATTATAAAGCCTTTACAGCTTTTAAGGATGAACACAACACATTTCTGAAGGGAATTGTCTGATAGAAACAGGAGTGTGGATTAGGTGACCCTCAGACTCATGATTGTAATTAAAATATAATCTTCATTCAGAAAAGCATTTAAGTTCTTAAATCCAGTTAAATCTGTTATGGATGTAATATGCCTATAAATAAAGCAGCTTGAATGTAATGTTATGCCATTTTAAAACTAAACAAAAATTACTTTGATTGATTGACATGCTGGTTTTAGACATTAGACATTGTATTGGTGCAGGATGGCAGGACATACTGAACAGAGAATTCAAACATCCTACCCATTCAACAATTGCTTTCCTAAATGGCTCAAAAAACCCTCTCACTCATCATTTCAGTATCTTATGTGAAAGGTATTGATCCCACATCTCCAATGTAATTTATGTCTCTGATGAAATAAAGGACTTTAATGTACAGGCAGTTCAGCTACTTCCAGATTTCAGTGTAGAAAATGTCTTCTCTCTGGCTTTCAATATTACCCATTTAGCTTTTTAGAGTCTAGATTCTAATTTACATCCTATTTCGTGATGATAGAGCTTCAAAATGGTGCTCTATGAACTATAGAAAAGACACTGGTTATGTCTAAAGACAGTTGTCATTTTCTTAGCTCAGTGAAAGTAGATTTTGGGTTCCAAGTATTCCTGTGGTTGTAATTAATGAATGCCTTCAGGCAAAGGAATGGTAAAATGCACCTGGAGTTATGTCAGATATGGACGTGGATATATCAGAAGCTCTCAAGGAATTTCTTAAAATGCTAAACTTGGCAAACAAACTAATTTGACTAAACTGGCCAAATGAGAAGAAAAGTAAGGAGAACATTCAGATTAGCAAGGAGATGGGTCCAATGAGTTTTAGCTGTCTGTAGTTTTTACAAGTCTTTGAAAATATAGTTTTCTAAAGCTATAGTACAGTTTTCTAAAAAACTAAGGTATAGATATTTCTAATTTAATCTGAGAGAAGAGTTTATTTGACACCTAAACGCTTCATGATGGAAGAAATGTTTCAAGATGGAAGAATCCTACACTAGAGAAAATATTTTTATTCTCTACTGTTACAGACTATGAGAACATGTTTACTTTTTCTGATCAAACATTATCTGCTTCAGGAAACACTGTAATAGAAAAAGCTCTCTTCACAATATACACACCTGAAACTCAACAAAAATGTGAATACAGGTTTTAAAGTTTTCATCTTCTGAAGGTCTCTTAACTACAATAAAAAAGGTTTAAGACATCTTTTGATACATGGAACACTTTTTTTTTTTTTTGGTGGCCTTTTGTGCTTGTAAGGTCTTGTCAGTTTCCAGTTCCAAAGAACAAAAACTTTATTTTATTGGAGTCAATTATGGTTTGCTTGCATTCATGCAAAAAGTACTAATAACTGCAATTTGAGTAATTGTTCCCACCAATGATGACTTACTGATCATGGACTCCCTCCAGCATAAAAATTCCTGTTGCTTAGAAAGCTATTGATGCAGCCTGTGCCATGGGATGATCAGGGTGAAATATGCAGCCCTGATGAAATTATTACTTAACAATAACAATAATGAAAGCTAAAGCATTTTATTTAGGAGAATGGCTATTTAAATGACCACTGCAAGTTCAGATTCACAGAATGTGAGGGGTTGGAAGGGAGCTAGAAGATCATCCAGTCCAACCCCCCTGCCAGAGCAGGGGCACCTAGACCAAGTCACCCAGGAACACATCCAAGTAGAAAAGTTTGGTGAAGAAAGAAATACTGTCAAGTAAACAATAATCAACCCAAGGAAATAAAATATATAACTCCAGGTGTATCAGTCCTGTTTCATCCATCTTATCTTTAAAAATAAAGCAAAGCAATACTGAAGACAATTACTATCGTGCACTTGAATGAATAGAACCACTGTATTATAGAACATTATGGTTTCTGTTGTAAATGACATTTGTATACAACTATTAATAACTGCAGCAAGTCAATACAAAGCTTTTCTGACTTCATACAGGTTCCAATAAACAGTTTACTTATAGTATTGCCTCTAATTGCTCATAATATACTTGTTTATAAACACTGCAGAGATAAATTTGGAAATTAAGGAGGAAACATGTTGAGTGTCAAGGTAAAGCCACTATTGTGCTTTGTCTGTGAAAAATATACATGCTGAAAATAGATAATTATAGTAATGACTCATTTGAGGGAAAATATTTTCATCCTTAAAAAACTTCTGTGAACAAGAGATTTCCTCTATTAGCATATTACAGACAAAATTCTCATAGTCTGGTAAATTTTGTTAACCCTTCACTCCTAACTGCCTTTCCCCTCAGTAATAGAAGGGTGACATTGCAGTTTATAATTGTCTTTCATTGTGGTACTTCACAGCAAAATAATATATATTGTTAACAAAAAACATTTATTTCTAGTTTTTAGACTGCATTTCTTTTCAGTACAAACCAATAATCACAAGTATATTGGCAAATCCATTTTTTACTTTGGAGGCTTCATACTGCGGGTTTACAGCATGACCAAATCCTTACAAAGATCTTCTCTGCAGAAAGGCATTTTTCCTTTTGTGACATTCTTTGTTGTCACTTTGCTTAAAAACTTTGATCTTAGACATCCTTGACACATTTTCTTCACAAAAGAAAGATGGATGTATTCTACTGAAAATGACATGCTTCTTTTATCCTAGTGTCTAAACAAAGTGACAGAGTAATTGGAAATATCCTTTAAAAAGAAACTTTAAGAAATGAAATTCCTGCAGGAATCAATTACGAGAGCAAGATAATCACAAATAGAAGAAAAAATTAAATAGCAAAGTAAAAACTTGAAGACCCTGCTGCAAATAGTGATGGATGTAGAACAACAGAATTTGTGGATAACAGTTATGGGGAAAATGTTCAATGCTGTTACATTTCTAATCCTCTCTGGTAAAGCAGACTATTTAAGACTCTTTCTATTGTCAAGTTTATTTGTGCAGCAAAGAAAGAGGAATGCTATGCTAAGTCACATGGAGGACAGGGAGGTGATTTGAGACAGCCAGCATAGCTTCATCACGTCCTTCTTGACCAATCTAGTGGCAATCTCTGGTCATGTAAGGAATGACTCTCTTCCCCTTGACTCTTCTGCAAATTACAGACAGCTTAATTCACAATAAAGCAAAAAAAAAAACCCATATTGTAAAATACTATTTATTGCAGAAACAGGTACTAGAAGATTTTAAGTGACTTGTCTCAGCAAGGCATTAGAAAAACAAGAACAGACCTTAGATACGAATGGTCTTAGGACAGAGCTCACAACCTAAATTAGTGGATCTACTTCACAATATCTCACCATCTCATGTGAACCTACTGCATGATTATTATAGCTTTCAAAATTGATAAATAAGTGTTTCCCATGCTTTGTCCTGCAGTCCTCTCCAACCAACAAGCAATGTATTGTGTGGGACAGCTAGGCCTGAACATCTAAAAGCATCAGAAGACAGATGTCTGCTTTTTCCTCAGGCCAAATTGCCCTCCCTTTGCAGTCTTTTCTTGTGAGCCAAGGCTGGATATTGTGTTTTAGATATCCACAATGCCTTGGAATAACAGAAATCCATGTATTGAGCAGACATTCATTTGCCTTTCAAGTGGATGTGGAATCTGCTCAGATTTCACCACAATGCACAGAGCAAGTGGTAATTTGCCATCTGTGAATGGTGTTGACATGGCAGCAATCAGCCTTGCATCCAGGTCCAGATCTACACTGTGCCTACCCAAAAGCACTGAAAATTAGAGAGAAGCTGCTTTTAATCAACTGTGCTGCAGAAGTCCTGGCCATTTACAGTCTCCAGCCAGTCTCAGACATACACATTCTGCACTAATTCATATTAGCTTATGACATACACACACACACACACACATATATATATATATATATATATATATATATACACATCTCCAATGCCAGAACACAGACAGCATCAACAGAAGTGCCACTTCAGGTGTCATTGGCATCCCTATGTTTTAAAATTGGAAAATATGCCTATGCAGACAGGTAGCACAAAGTTTATGCAGCAGTTAGATCCCAATAATGTAATCAAACTTTAACTTAAGTTTCTTTCTGAAGTTGTAATACGTTTTCTCAGCAGAACTTTATTTCATCCTAAATGAATACTTTGGTTAAATCATTACCCAAGTATGTGTTAATGAAAATGTGGTTAATCTAAAAGACTACAAAAAAGTACCAAGACTGTATTGGTTCTTATAATAACAGATTTTACTTTATAAAGTGCCTTCATTTCAGACACTAATTAAGCAACTTGCATATGTCTCCAAAGCATATTGAGTTTCTAAGATAAAAGTTTCCTATAAAGAGCTCTGTATCTCTATTAGAGCTGTTACATACATGAGGTGCTAAAATAGAATTTCATTTTTTAATCTACTATATTTTTCAAAGATATGCATACTAAGTATAACTGTCACCCTTTACCAGATAAAGTAAAAAGCAAGCAGAAAAACACCAAACCCAGATCACCTTTTAAATTAATAGTGATTGGATATTTAAAACAAAACCAAAACAGAACCCCAGAACTGTAATAGCTAAAAATGAGAGTAACCTTTCAGTTTTGTTAGGAGCATAAATTTCTGCAGTAACTTTAATGAATCATAATTTTAAATTCATTTACATTACTAGAGAACTGCATCTGCAAGTTCTTAATTTTGCTTCATGAAAGCATAGTTCTGGTTTCCTCTTAACCAAGAAAAAGAATTTGCTTCATATTCACCCAGGGTTGCTTGGAAAGTCAGAGCTTCATTGCATTTGACTGGTCTGAGTGATTATGTAGGAGTTTCTTTACATGAAACTTAGGCTAAATTGCTGTATAGTAAATAAATAATTTTAAAAAGGGAACAGTTGTAATTAATAATGATGTTATATTAGATATGCTGACTGTAAACTAGGTTGTCATGAGAGAACTTCCCTTCCTTCCTTGTTTTTGCAGTAGGTCCCTCCAGTGAGAGGTCACCATATGACTGGCATCTGCAGTTAAGTCCAGGTTACTTCACTTCTGGCCAAACCAAAAAGCTTCCTAAATCCTCCTGGTGCTTCTCCAAGGTGGTCAAACCTGTCATCTCTGCTTCTGTCTGAAGTGCAGAGAAGGCATAGTCACACATTTCTGAGTTCAGGTCTCACATGTGAAAAGACAAGTCTCCTGAGCTGTGATTATAACCGATTAATCAGCTTAACCTCCTGAGAAACACAGATTTCACATCTTGCCATGCACATCCTCCCTCCCCCTTCTCTTCCCTAGGAGATTACTGTACCTCTACAGAAGCAAGAAAAAGCAACCAATTTTCTTACAAACTTTTGAAATGTCTATGAGCTAGCTTTATTTCCCATTGTTTATAATTATCTTCCATTACATTTGGTTCCTGTTCCAAACCAGAAGTGAGAAGTCCAAACTTTACTGTAAGAGCTCTTCTTTCATCTGGTTACTAGCAGGAAGTGATAAATAATCCAGAAGTTCCTTAATTATCATTAAACTTCAAATCTTACTTTGCAAGAGGATGGAGCCAGACTCTTCTCAATGTCATCCAATGACAGGACAAGAGGCAATGGGAGTCAGTTGGAGCACAAGAGGTAAACACAAGGAAAAACTTGTTCCCAGTGATGGTGCCAGAGCCTGGAAGGGGCTGCCCAGGAAGGTTGTGGAGTCTCCTTCTCTGGAGATGTTCAAAACCCACCTGGATGTGTTCCTGGGTGACTTAGTCTAGGTGATCCTGCACTGGCAGGGGGGTTGGACTAGATGATCTTATAGGTCCTTCCAACCCCTAACATTCTGTGATTAAATCACTTTCAAGGAAAGCCTAGAAACACCTATTTTAGCATTCACATTAATTCCTTTGAATTACTTGTTCAATTTCAGGGTAGTTTGGAGAAAAGCTCCAGAATATTAAAATATTTTTTAGGAACTGCAAATCATGTGGATCAATATATTTTCTCATTTATATTAGTGTAAACTCAAAGCAACCTTACTAGAAAGTCAGGAGTCATTCTAAGATCATGCTTATGGGAACTAAGGTAAAATATAGTCCCATTAACCTTTCCTTTCCTTGATTTGTACCTTAAGTAGCAGCACTAGAGGAAATTGAACTATAGAGTGGATTATATTTCCATAAGACTCTGCAAACATGTAGTTTTCAAAAGAAAAAGGAGCTACCATTTCTCTTCTGCTCTGCACAGCAACCGTTCAGAAGGAGTTGAAGAATAATTCTAGGGATGATGATCATCCCTTGAACTCTCAAGATAAGGATGAATAATCACAACTAAAGACACACAAGCAAACACATAGCTTTGGATATATCCAAATACACAGGAGTTTGGAAGATGGAGCTAAAAGACTGTAAACCTGCTTAGCACAGCCTCGTTTGATGTTCATGATAGGTGATAAAATGACTGTATCTCCCTTATGAATGCTGTAACTTGCACCAGCTCTGATTTATTTTGAACAGTTCAAAACATTGCTCCCGCCAGTCTAATCTCATTTTCATCAATGTCAAGCCTTGTCATCATCAAGTAAAAACCTTTTTCAGTTGCTGTGACAAACCAATAATTACTTTTCTTTCATTATCAGAACTATTCATCAGTAATTCATTAAGGTACCACTGCTCCCTGTGGCTCCTTCCCTCTAACCACAACCTAACCAGTCTCCTCCCTGAGCTAAAGTTAAATATTTTTGCTGGAGCTGTGGTCCTTGGAGTGCTTGAAATTTTACATTCATTGTCAGGAGTGCATGGCTCTTGACCACTACATTGGTCAAGTATAACTTTCTATTGATATTATTAATTATAAATTATATTATATTCAAAACAAAATGGAAAATGAAGCAGAATGAGAAGCAATATGGCGAGGGCACTCTGGATGATAAGGCTAGGGAAGAACAAAGGGAGTAAGAGCAGACGAGGTGAGAAACATTTTAATATTTCAAAGGAAATATTCTTGTCACCTTTCCTTGAGTCACTTTTACATTGAGGTTGTCAAGAATGAAGGCTATATATCAGTACATGCAAGTCATCTCCATTTTGACATTTCCTATTTTTGCAGGGCTTTTGATATCTGAACACTAATAATGGACCTTTTCACGTGGAGTTCAGCATGTAATTCTGATTTCTAACTCTTCAAAGATCTAAAGCCTGGGTTGTTTTGAGGAATCCTTTCATTAAGGATTCTTTCCTGACCTGCCCATACAGAAATGTATTTATAGATATATGCTGTATTTTCGACATGCTGCTACTATGAGTTTATTGACCCATTTTCCATTTTTGCTAGACCCAAGATAGTCAGACATTGTGATTTTGATTTATTGTAAACTTAATAAGAAACCTAACTGACAACAACCAACCAAATAAATAAATAAATACTTGCAGCCAAGGACTACAGGGAACAAAAACCCTGTGAGGAACAATGCTCAGAGTACTGATTTCTGATAAACACTAATAACATTAAAATATCTCTCAGTCTGACATTTGGCTGGAAGTTCCATATTGATTGTAGTGAAGTGGTTCCACAAAACCTTTCTGAGACAGGCAGTGCTAAACAAAAAAAAAAAAAAAAAAGATAACTGAAATCTTCAACGGGAATTTCATCTTTCAGAAAATGAACAGTAGGATGGATGTTTCTTGTACAAGCTTTTAATGATTTCTAAATGATCATCAGTCTTTTGACAATGAAGGAGGTGGATTATAATGGTTGTGCTTATGCAAAGGAAAACATCTTTGCCAAATGAAGGGAAAGTGCATTATTGCAAGACTGTATTGACCACGTAAGATGAAGAACATGTCGTTAAGAACAACAGAGCAAATTAACTAGTTTGATAAAACATGTGACAGTTCCCTGGATTTGCTGACTGCTTTACATAATTACAATAGCTCTTCAACAACGTCAGTCTCCATAGATCATTTTAGTCATGTTCCCAAGGCACATTAATTCTTGCTGCTTTTCCAATTTAACTCATTTACCTCAAGTGAAGTTTACTCTCTTATTTTTTCTTACCCTTGCTCATTACCTACTGTTTAATGTAAGTCAGTCCCACAAATTCATGGCAGTAATTTCAGGAAAGCAGAAATGTGAACCTCCACTTATGTAAATATCATGTGCAAACAGCAGACCTGCTGCTGTGCTCCTGTTTGCTGAGGAAGTAAATCCCTGTGCCAGTATTTCCAAAACTGGATACCTAAACCCATGCATTGAAATGAATGAGCATAAAGCTGACCCACTGATTCAGAAACTCTGAGTCAACTCTGTAATTGCTGGACCTCCCAGGGCACACTGAAAGCACATGAACCTGAGTTCTTCAGCCAGCCCAACTGTGAAACAAAACTCTGAGTGCCCCTCTGGATTAATCTTCTGCCTGTGGGGAAACAGAAGGCTGATGGTGCTGGTATTTCATATATAAGCAGAACATGTCTCAATTGGAATATATCTCCCTATGTGTTCCCAGGAATCTTTTGGGAATACCTGTGCTTCCTTTTTCAGTATTTCTTCCACACAACCCCAGTACACCTGCTTCCAGCCTCATGACAATCATTTAACACCCTAAGATCCCAATCCAGTATGATTTCCTTTCAGGTTATAATTACCTTGCAGCTGTCTTTATTTCCATCCACGTCAAATAATAATAAAAAAAATTAAAAAGAAGTCATTATTTGCAGCAATACTGTGTGCAGAAAACCTATGTCATCCTTCTGCTTGCCTGGCACTGTGTGCAAAACAAAAAGAAAAGCGGTGGCAGAGCTCCACAGCTTGAGATTGTCACATACTTGGGACAAGAAATACTGAAATTTGTTAAGCCTAAATGTACCATTACCTCAAAAATATTCTTGGTAATACCTTGACAAAAACATGCAGGCAGGGAACATCAAAGCAGAAGTTGCACCAAGTGCTATGTTTTTATCACTGAAACCAGAACATGGGTAATGACAGAAGGGGTTGGAATCTCAAACATCAGACAACAACCTGAAAATTATAAGAAGTTACTAAAATACTGTCCAAATAGACTGAAGGAGTTCAGCCCCTACCTTAAAAATCTGTAAAAATTCCTTTGTGGTGACTGCAAGACTTACAAGCTGCCCATAACAGGCAATTTTTACAATTTGATTTGCTTATCAGAATCTGTTTTGATTATTTTTCTGTTAAAAAGTTGTGTTTGTTGTTTCTTAAATTACAAATAATACTGCTATATTTCACTCCTTTCTGTAATTTTATATTATGGTTCTCTTAAATAAATGATAAATACAAATATGACATTAATTTGGGCTGAACATTAAAAAAAATAAAAATAAAAAAAATGCCACTAAATCATTTCCTTCCTGGCAGTATTTCTTTCTGGGTCAGGGCACTATCAAATTCTCTAATTCTCTTATCTTCAAAATAATTAGTCACTTGTTTCCCAGTAAGGGTTAGAAAACTGTTGACTTGGTCAACAGGCACCTGGTTAAATTCTGCCACCATCCATGTAAATCTCTGGGGAGTCTCTGACTTTTTATTGAAAAGGCACATAACTGTGCTTATCTTGAAAATTAAAGACCTAATTTTTATGGATATCCCAGCAAAGGTAGGGAAAAAAAACCCAAACCAACAACCCAAAGCAAAGGAAGAAGAAGTATTTTATATAAAGAGAAATGCTTTGAAATGAGCTTTCATAACGTCTCCATGATTTGCTAAGAGGATCTACTGTCACTGCATTTTGGCTTTCAGCTGTTCTCATGATGTTTATATATTATAATAATTTCTCATCTCATAGCAGAAAATGCAAACTGCAGATTTACAAAAAAATGAAATGTGGGAAAATAAACAGGAAATGTTAATATGAACACATCATCTGCAGAAAGAAACTGCCTCTCACAATATATTTGTTTAGAAATAAAGAAATTAATATCACAGAACATGATACTTAATGTAATTTGTATTGCAAGCTAGTGAAAAAGAAGACAAAAAAAACCCAGGTGAATTGCTTTAGATTCAAACCTTTCCTAAAATTAAAACCATATTGCCAAATATTACCCAGAAACTACTGTTAGCCTTATCCTCTTGCATTTTACCATGTGGTGTATTTTTGAAGGTAAACAATACTACTTTGTTCAATACTGTAAATATTACAAACACCAGAATAAAAAAAAAAAAAAGTAACTTAAAAATATAAAATATAAACTATGTCTGAGATCTTGCTAAATTATATTATTAATGATTAAACTATTGCAGTATTTATAGACTCAGTAAATTGCTCATTGAAGTTCATTACCATTTTCCTTTTTATTTCTTTTGGCACTTTGTCATTTATTAGCACAGTAAAAGTTCCTGGAAGATGGAACTGCTATTAGCTATATCTGCACATGTTTGGCTTTTTTTTTAATATATTTTTTCCCGGGCTTGGAACTTTTTTCACTTATTATCCTGGGTTTTAAGTTAATGACAACATTGCTGGATTACATTCTCAGTTGCAACTTCACCTCAATTTTGTGTATGTACGTTTGGGAAGTTAGTGCTTTCAAGCTTCAATGGCATACTCAAAACTTAATTACCCTCTCTTGAATTAGAACATTGAAACCTACATAAACAACACTGAGTCAAACTTCAACCCACCAAGAATTACAGTCTCGTTCAGAATCATAGGAGGCCATGCCCTGTTGTGGCAGCTTTCAGATGGGGCTGCATACTTCTAATTTTCTGAACCCTGAAGAGGAAATGTGGGGCATGAGGCACTTAAAAGAACAAGATTCACAGTCAGAATGAAAAGAAATCCATAGTAGAGTGGCACAGAGGTGGTTTTGATATTCTGTGCAATGCTGACTGGCATCCTGTGGTGCTTAAAAGAAATGGTCACGTTTCACTGCAACTCCCAGAGCTGGAAAAGAAGGAAGTTTTGGCCTTTTTTTTTTCTTCCTTCAGTTTGATCTATCAGTTTTATGGCAAAACCTACTGTCTGAATGGAATCTGACAAACTCATCCATTTGTCTTGGCCAGTAACTAGCTCCAACTGTACTGGCCTAAACTGGCCTAGAAAACCAAGGTATATTGCTGTTGTGTTGAATATACACCACATGGCCTCAGGCTACATGCTGAGCTCCAGGAACTTGTCTCTGCATGTGGGTATGTCCCACAAAAAAAAACCCAACACCATTCTGCAAACAAACGTATTCCCAAATCTGCCTTATTAAGGAAATTAATTTAAAATTTCATAATACGAGAAGAATATAGCAACTTAGCTACAGGAAAAGTTAAGGAAATCCTCCAAGAAAGCACTTTAATTGGTACTCAGGTTACACTGGAGCTTTATTAGTTGCCTATTCACAGACCTAATTAAAACAATTTCCTGAGATATCGATGAGCAAGCATTACAGAAAATTGTATTTTAGTCTCACATTTCCCTTTAAAAAAGTGGTCAGCTTTTCATTTAATGAAAATTAAATAGGATAGATTAATAAAGGAAGATAGAAAACTCAGGTGAGACCACTTGATTTTAACAGCTTGTTCCCTTGTAAGAATTTAAATAGTCCTCTATTTCAGCTTTTTGATTACTTCGATATGTGCTACTCTATCCTCTTGGAACCATCTTCTAGGAGGGTTATTGATTTTGTGAGAAATCCACTTTCTCGTTTTCCAGCAGGCTATAAAACTGTCATTGTCCATATGATGAAATTCTTAATGGTGCTTTACATATTGGTTTTGTTTCCCCTTCCTCCATTCCCCTTTATGTACCATGAGAAATTTCCCCCAAAGGCACATTTTGTCTCTGCACAGCCCTGAAGCTCCTTCTCCACTGTGACCCTGTGGCAGGTGTGAATGTGAACAGGTATTTTAAATCATGCACAGTTTATTTTACATGGGTTCCCTCTTGTCTCCAAGATGGATAGCTAAACAAAACTGTGCTACTGAGACTGTAGAGAAAGGATCATTTCTTAGATTTTTAAATCAAACCAAAGACTAGCAACTGTTTTATTAAAACTCCTAATAAAAGCCCAACAATCTAGATACCAAATTGTGCCCAACTGACCCACACAGTGAGAAAAAAAATCATGTTTTCTCAGCATGTCAGATGGCAGCCTCAGCCTGAGCACAGGCAGCCATGTTGGGAGAAGCACCTGAATGGTTTCCAGCTGCTCCAGTCAGCTCAGTTCACTGCTGAGGCTGCACTCCACCCAGAAAAATGTGAATTAATAAAGTCTTACGATCTAGAAGGAGAGGATGGTAGAAAGTTGATGGAGTCTTTTTGGATGTCACCTGACAACACCTGCAGCAGGCACTTTTATTCTGCAGTGCACATCTTTCTTGGATATCTCCAGTTCAAGATCATTTCTAGTGTTAAGGAAAATAACGTTTAGCCAGAAAGGGGATAATAATATTGGGGGGGGTTCACTGCAATAGTCACCACTTCATAATAAAGCTTCCACAATTTTCAGTTAAAAGAGAAGTTAAGGAAAAAAATGTGAAAGGCACAAAAACCCATTGGAAAATCTGTCCTGTCCCAGGAAATCTGGGCACCCTAGTTCCAGCTAATTTGGAGAAAATCCACAGGTTGCCATCTGTGCTTTCTGCCCAGTGAGGATAGGGACCTGGCCAAGTGGAATTGGCTGGGAGTGGAACAGATGGAGAAGAAAGGATCATCTTTCCAAAGGACAGTACAGCTGCCTCTCCTGCCTGCACTCACTCCAGACCCTTGAAGGGAATTCAGCCAGGGCTTTTGCCACGGACTTCACTGCAGTAATTGCAACCCCTCACATAAAGACTATTGCATTAAGCAATTATGTAATCCTAATTGTAGTTTGGACCAAAGTCTAAAGGAAATTGTTTACAATTCTAGAAACAGAATAGTTTAAAATAAGCTGTGAGAATCTGAGCCCACAGAAGTCAGCATGAATTTTCTTAAAAGTAGAACTCAACATATTCCTTTTGCTACAATTCTATTTCAGGAATTGTGTATAGATAAAATAATTTTCACAAATTTTTTTTTACGTTATTTTTTAAATATATCTTTTTTTAATTATACTGTGTCTCTAGCTGGCAAAAGTTGGAAGGCATTCAGAAACCAGATTTTCCAGGTTCTGAAAGCTGTCCAGCTTCTGCTAGTTAAATAAAAAGCAGTTAGTGACTGTTTTCAGAACTGAGGTTGAAAAAACATCTTTAGAAAGATTGTTCTAAACATAAGGATGGCCTCAGTGAAGTGTGGAAAAAATTAATATATAAATTAAAATCTCCCTATTTCTAGTTTACATTTGAAAAGTTAACAGAGGAGAATGAAATTCCCTAGGAAAAATTTACTTTAGCATAAAACTGAAGGAAGGATGTCTCTATCCATGAGATAGAAGGCTGGCTGCATTCTGTACCTGTTCAAGAAGTAGCATGCACTGAAAAATGCCTCTTCTGATTTTGGCAGATGTTATAAATGGATTTGATAGCAGCTGACAATACTATCACTTTTTCCTAAAACTTGCAAACAGGTAGTCTCAGTGCTCTCTTTAAAGTAAAGTTTCAAGTCAGGGTTGATAAATATGATTTTTTTTTTCTTGTATGTTCTTATTATATTAGTGGAATATTTGCAAAAATAGGAAATATCTTCTGTCTGGGACTATATAAATCTGATTCATACAAATCTGCTTGCTACATGTTCCACTTGAAAGAAACAGAAGATGTTTGAATGATTTTTCCCCCTAAGCCTTATTTCTAAGCACTCTAGGGGCATTCCACAGTTGCTGCAAGGTTGTATGCATCAACATTAACACTAAATAAAGGTGCCTATAAATAAAGGTGCATATAAATGCACATTTGCAACATAAAGTGTCAGAACCACTCATGTACAGAGAAAACAAATGTGAATTACCTTGAGCTACACTGATCCTAGCAATAGAAAGAAGAAATACATACTGAAGCAAAGACCTGCATATGTGGTTATGGCTGCTTGTTTCTTTATGGAAGAAATACTGGAATATTTCATCCTGGAAGGTATTTTCTATCCATTCTGGTTTTTGACTAGGGAGGTAGTTCTTGTCCTGCAATATGCAATTCAGACAATAAGTGTAAATGATGTACCCTTATTCCTCTGCAGGGATGTAGTTGCTGACTCATAGGCCAGTCTCCTGATAAAAGAATCACTTTTTTCTTTTTATATGTAGCTTTTATAGCAGCTCAGCTGGACAAAACTGAGCAATAATATGTATCAACCACCTAAACACATGATCTATTTTTAAAAAGTCTGCTTTTTAAACACAGCTGACTTACCTAGGAGCTATAGACTAACATATTCCCTCACCCCATAAAGATGACCAGCTTAACTAGACAAGTATAATTGTTAGAATTTAAGCCAATTAGGAATTAAATCAAGAAAGATTTAGGTCAAAATAGGTCAAAAATATCATTTAAAAGAAAAGGTCAAAATATCATTTAAATTTGCTCTCCACTATACAACCCAAAACAGATGGAAAATGGGACTTAATATCTTGCTACCCTTTTTGCACAGTACATTTCACTTCAGTCTCTCAATATGCATTGCACTAGATATACAGTCTCAGTTAAGAGTCATCATTTCTTCAGAGTGAAGACAACTGCCTACCATGAACCTGTGCAATGATGTGTTAAGATTAAAAAGAGTGGAATGCCCTGAAATGGAAAACAAAAATCAGCTAGGCCACCCATTAAAATTACTGTTCTCTTAACAAAGAATGTTACAGTCTAGGAGAATATAAATAGGATTCTAGTTTCCAGAAGGTGTTTAATGTCAGTGGGGAAGGGAGTTTCTATTCAGTCCATTTTTTATCTCATCATGCTTGTCCATGTGGTCATGGCCACAGCATGGGAGCATGTGGGTGAAAGTTTTCCACTCACAATGGGGTTGCTCTGCAACAGCATATAATAGCTAAATATGTGGTTGGTCACCCTTCCCTTCATCCTTCCCCTGCTAATTCAACACATCAACTAATATCTATATAAAATACAGCCAGTGAAAACACATTGCTAAAATTACAGCCAATAAACTCTTGGTTTGTATGTAAAATCATAGTCACAAGCCTGTAAAATTGATATTCAAAGTTGAAATTTCATCACAGACATGACCCCTTTCATTCAATCCTCATCACACACATAAAAAAAATGTGGTTGGTGGCCTTAACATGCTTGGGTTTGCTGAACAAGAGAAAAATGGCCACTCTTTTCAGAAAACTTTCTACCATCATGTTCTTTCTGTGTCAGCTGAAGAGCTCTTGCTTCGCTGTTTTTCAATTTATTTTTTTTTGCAGATGTAATTACTGCAAAGCATCACAGTGACAGAGGCAAATATTACAGTATCCAGATCACAGTGGAAGCATCAAACATCAGTTGAAGTTATCTCTTGGTACTGTATCCCCTGGAAATCAGTATAAATTATGTGAAACAAATGTCATGTTCTCCCTCCAAGAAACAATGCTTAATAGCCAGTGCTGGTTAGAGAAAAAAAATCAGTGAAGACTTTTTCATTAGAAGTGTTATGTCAGATGTGAAATATTTTGCTGGAACATAACTCCAATTACAGCATAGGAAACATTTCAAAATAATTTGGTCCCAATATACAGTATTTCATTTGGATCAAACTTGCATTCAGCTAGGAAATTCTATATGATATGCTATACCTATACTTTACTTCTGTATGTTCTATATATTGTATTGCTTATTAAAATTGTATTTTGCAGGAAGGCCACATTAATTTCAAGCAATAAAATAATTAAATGCAAGTTTAGGTTTTTATATATGGAAGCTGAATATAAAAATATCAGTATATAAATATAAATTAATATAAAATAAAATATAAAATAAATGAAATGAAATAGATAAAATGAAATAGATGTTCAGAGTTACTGCTGCCTTTGTCCCTGTGGGATACAACATTAAATAAAAGAGCAATATTTTGATTAAGACAGATGCAAAATTACCTGCTTCCTAAGCCCACTTTTTTTTGTCTTAGGAGTTACTGAAGAAAAATAGTGGAATATTTAACTTTAAAGAAATCCTCAGTACCAGCCCTCCTCTGCACTGTGGCAGATGTGTGCATGGCAAGTTCATGAGGAACATGAGCTGACAATAAGGGCTACTTGATATAGTGGAGATGAAGTAATACCAGAGCTGTAGTGGACATAAGGACTTTGGCATTTGAGGGTAAGGGAGCTGGCTTATTGCACCACTGCTCTGCATTGCAGCTACACCACTCTGAGTAATGATGGAGGTCTGGGACCAAAGCCTGAGTGAAATAATGCTTTCAATGATTAGTCAAATAGAAGCATCACATAATTTCTATCATTATTCTAATTTCTGGACTTCACACTTAATAGGCTCAATCAACAGTTTTGGATTGAAAATCATTTTATATATATATTATGCTCCATGGACTTGTTTTTTAGCATGTCTTGGCTGGATATTATAATATATACAACTCCAGTGATTGCTCAATAATGCCTGCATCATTTAGGTTCTGTCTCTGGTATTTCCTTACCCTGGCCTCAACAATGAACACAGAGGACAATAATTTGTGGCTAAGTATTTGTTTCTTTTTCTTAAGTCTCCTGCACATGGCAAAAATAAATACATTAAGGACAGAACTGGATTTAGAAGAACTTTTTGTAGCCTTGCTTCTTACACAGACATGGCTTAAGCATCCAATTGCATTTATGTGTGTGTAAAGACACTTTTTGTGTCCTCCTCTTACAAGTCTTAGAGTCATCTGCCAATTTAATTCATATTTGATACGGAAGAAAAATACCTCAGAAGTAAGAAATACTTATAACTTCAATGAAAATTAGTGTCTGGCTAAAAGAGAGAGAACCTATCTACATGATATTCTGAGGAAATGGGACCCTACACTTGGATAGCAAAAAGGTGTTAAAAATGTCTCAGCTCTAGGAAATGCATCAGAATCTCTATCCTATTAAAAGCCAGAGAATCTCATCCAAACACATAGATCAGTTGGGTAAAAGCTGTATTCATTTCTCTTATATATATTTTTTTTCCCCCTTTCCTGCTAATACTATATAACTTACTCTCTTTGTTCACTTTGGTAGCATATAACTGCAAATAAAACATGTGTTTACTGGGTAGTATCAGTTCCCACTTCCCTAGAAATTTTAAATCATTTCCATATATGATAGCAGGGCTTCTTTTAATTTGGTATTATTTGTCACTGTGCTGAGGTACAGATATAACTTCAAGGAAGAAGACAGTCAAGTATAAAACTTTGCTCTGTATAGTTAATATTCCATTGTACAGAGGTACTGTGAAAAGTAATTAAAAAATTAATAAACTTTAAGTCTAGAAGAATCAAAAATCTTCTTTTTAAAATCAGGGGAGGACATGGAAAAAAACTCTCTTAGCAACCTAAGAACAGTTAGTAAATGTGATGGACCAAACACGGAGCTGTCAGAATAAATATTCATACAAAGATCTGAAAAAAAAATAAAATAAATCTGCTACAGTGGAAAAGCTGTCTCACTAACTTAATCTGATGTAGGAAGGCATGCTTTGGCAATAAGAACAAGTACTGAGAGCCAATACAAGAGTATTTCCTCTAGCAGTAGTGCAATATTAAATATATTAGCACTAAGCCCCTACTGCTAAGGAGCAATGTAATTTGTAATTATTATTTTCTCTTTTTTTTTTTTTTCTCAGAAAAAGAAAATTGGCTGACTCTTCATTAGCTTGTATCAGAAGAAGTGAGGATAGAATATAACAGTCTCAAGAAAATGAAAATGTTGTTAAGTCTAGATAATGAACAAGAGGTTATTAGCCAGTGAGTCAGCACTCAACCTCATTTTTTTTCCAACCTTGAATGTGCCCACAAGTGCTTTCTCTGAGCTGAGAGTTCTCCTGGATTTTAACTTCAGAAACATATTTATGTAGACACAGCAATGCATTTCTGTGGATAAATGGATCCTTCTCATGATTACATGAGTTGGAGTTAAATCCCCCTTATCTTGAATCTTCAGAACTCACAGGGCTGTTCTTGCACCTCCAGACACAGGTCACGATCTCTCATAAGGAAAATTATATTCTGATTTTTCAGGAGTTAATATTATCAGCAAATCATTTAATTCCTCCTCTGCCTATATAAAATTAAGCCTCTAACATATATTTAAACTTGAGGTGATAAAGCTCCTATTATTTGTATAACTGGACTGTTTAAACAGCTTAAAGACACCATAGCTAAGAAGCTTCCCTAAATTAAATTCCTCTTCATCTATCCCATTAAATCTAACCACATCCATTTGGAGTATTCTAACAATTTCTTTTCAGGTCCAGAGGAAGGTCACAAAAACAATCAGAGGAACACCTCTCCTAAGAAGAAAGGTAAAAGAGTTGGGGTTGTTCAGCCTGGAGAAAAGAAAACTAGATTTCATACCTTCAATTTTAAATAAAGTTTACATATGAATGAAAAGATCCTTCCTGACAGGGAGGATACCGAGGTGCCGATGAAAAAAAAATTAAAATTAAAAAAAAGTGGAAAATTAATGCTAAGACAAAGAGTGACAGAAGTGATATTCCAAAACACCCTAATAAATGTGAGGAAGTTCCTAGTCAATGATAATTAGTACTCATCTGCTTTATATGCTTGATGGACACTGACAGAGAACAGGAACCTATCAGCTGTGGGTGGCTCCATGGCAAAAAGTATTTCAATTATTCTACTTAAATATTTTAATTGGAGCTAAATACCATTGGTTGGTAATCCCTCTATTTCTCCTAAAGAAAGTCAGAAAACACAGAATTTCAGAAGTCCACTTATTTAATGTCTGCACCTTGCTTTACTCTGTGTGAGAGGAGTTAATTCCTGTGATACATATTTTAAAAATTCATTATTATGAAAAAAACCTGTGAAAATATGATGGAAATTATTTTTTTTTATTCACACAGTGCAGCCTCTATCAGTTTACATGCATAATAATCAGATTTACTGAACTGAAAATTCATTTAAGTTCAGATATGAGCCTTTTAACTTAGCCTTTTGGGTGGAAAGAGACACTGTATCTCAGTGAAATTATTTTATCTTGAAAAAAAAAGAACACTGAAGCTAGGGAAAAGACACAAAAGACACACAACCCCCCTCTATACTGAGTCAAAGAACAGCCAAGAATAATGTGTGATATTATCAGCAATATTACTGCAGTTCTCTGTAGGTGGCAAGCATAATACAAGCATTGGCAACAGAGCAAATAAACTAATGACAATTTTCAAATGCTGTAATGGAAATGCCAGGGCAATTAAAGAAAGGTCAGTAAAACACACACACACACACACACTGGCAAGGATCTTAATAATTAGAAAATTACTTGAGAAAATATTAGATGGGTTCTAGTCACTCTGAATACGCCATGTTGGGAACCCTCCTCCCTTCCTCACCAGAGGGATGAAGCATCTCCCTCAAGATGATGTGCAAATACCCCTCCTGGCTTGGCTTTTCTCCTTACCATGGATTTCTCCTGCAGGCAGTAGCACTCAGTGTTTTAAGTTACACTTTTCTCTCCTTTGTATGTAAAGTAGAAAGCAGATATTGCCACAGGAAAGCCCTGAAATTCCAATATTCCTGATAGAGTCATTCAATTCAGTGAGTACTTTGGAGTACAAGTCTTAGGAAAAACACCATAAGAAAATAAAATTAAAAAATAATATTTTACAAAAATAAAGTCCTCAGAAATAATATTGCTGTGATAAAATGAAACCGTTTTCTCCCTCATTGTTCCTCCTGAATTTTCAGAGTTCTGTAATATCTGTGTATAGTTGAGGTTCTCCATACACTTGAAAGCTCACTCATTTTGCATATCATATGGATGTGGACTGAAATATAGTTATGCAGTTATGAATAGTTAAGGATCCTGGATATAAATTGGGTAAGAAATGCTTAAGAAACCATTTTGATCAACTGAAAAAACCCCTATGAAATGATGTTTTCCACAAACCTATCAAATCGACTGAATGAGCTGTCTACAATTTTTCTGAATCTATTCTACCAACATTTCAAATAACGTCATAAATAGATTAATTAAAAAGATTGAGAAACTCAGTTATATTCTGAATAAAATCTAGTGATTCTCAATTTGGCACTATATCTGGTTTTGACATTTATATTACCTGTTGAATTATAAACATCAGAATCTCCATCAAAGTTTCTGATTATTTTGCTGAATCATTTCAAAACAGATTTTATTTTTTCCTGGGTTGTACGAAGAATTTTAGCTTAATTCTGATAGAAAATTAAACTCAAAGCCCTCAGAATTTTGCTTTTCATATAGCACTATTTCAACTTTGCAGTTGTCTTTGTACTAGTGTTCGATCATGGCAAAACTTTTAGCATTCTCATATATTTAAATATTAACTGTCTTATCAGACAAACAAATGGCTATTCAAAAGAAAGGATTATGAAACAGGAAAGGAAAAGAAATGGAGAATGTTATGGAGTATGAGGAAATAACATCAGTGGAAACAACTGAAGGTCAAAGTAGAAAACATCAAAAAGGGAATTTAAATGGGATTTTCAAAATCGTTCGTTGTTAAAGGTAGAAGTCCAACGTAAAATAATATTTAAGATAACTTTGAAATTAATAAGAGCAATTAAAATAACCATGAATCAAATATATTTTATTATTTTCAA
>JANHGL010002311.1:9086-35339 GCA_024611195.1 Ceyx melanurus | reverse complement strand
CTCCCTGGGCAGCCCCTGCCAGGCTCTGCCACCCTCACTGGGAACAAGTTTTTCCTTGTGTTTCCCCTCAACCTCTTAAATCACATACTTGTAGTGCAGAGTGAGACTTTACAAAAGGAAGTTAATCTTTTCCTAATAGACTAGCTACTTTTGTTCTGAAATCACCGAGAGATAATGCAGGCTCATTATGCAATTTTTGAGTTACTTTCAATACAAAAACTCATTGTAATTGGAATTGTGTCTTTAATTAGCTTCTTGATCAGATGTTTGGGATTTCTGCAAATTAGAAGAGAGATTAAGAATTGCTAATGCTCTTGCATGTAACCTTCACTCTCCAATTTCAGCAGCTTCTCTAAAGGACAGAGCAAGGGAATGTGAAGAGGGGTTATGAATGTATTTCTGGAGAATCTTTTTGGTGTTTTGAACTACACTTAATCTTCCTATTTACAGAATCGATTTGCCAGGATTTTGCCATGACAGATGTTCTAATTTCTAGATATAATCCAACTTTTTGCTAGGAACATAGAAATAACTACATCTTCTGGACCACGAATCATAGAATGGCCCAGGTTGGAAGGGACCTTAGAGATCATCCAATCCAACCTCCCTGTCATAGGCAGGGATGCCTCTCAACTAGACCAGACTACACAAGGCTCTGGAAATTACATAATAAAACTGATAAATAATCAAGCTCTATCCTCATCTATTCCCCCCCAGCCTCCACTTCTGAAAGGAAGTCCACACTAAAGCCTTTCACATTTGCTGGCTGTGAATTGTCTTCCACTTCAGTTCCAGGACCTCAGAAACCTTTCACAAGGTGCAATTCCCTTCTGAAGCAGGTCCTGCTGCACTAGGAACTACACAAACAAGTTTGATGCATCTGAAATAGATAAATAATCTTAATTTTAAAATGAAAATTACTGCAACAAGGAGGCTCTGCTTCCCATTCCATTCCCTAGGTGCAGTGGGCAGCTAGAAGCATTTAAGATTAGTTCAAGCAAGACCAAAGTGAAACGACTTTCCCACTGTGCCACAGGAAAAAAGAGAGTTTCTTTGTAAATATATTTTAAAAAATACTACATGGCTAAATTTGACTGATCTTAAGGTTAAGCAAACTGCTCTTGAACTGAATAGAAGTTGCCCTTTGAAATTCCTACTCATTACTCAGTTGTCACATTTTGAATACCTCCTGGGCAAAATGAAAACCTCCATGTACTCACAGCTTCTTCCTTCAAGTTAGAGCATTTCACTATAATAATTAGATATTAGAGATATATTAGCGATAATTCTCTTTTTTTGGATTGTGCACCAGTGTTCTAGATATCTTGACACTGTATCTTTTTAATTTCTTTTGTAACCCACAAAGCAATAAACAAAGGCTTTACTAAAGTCAGGCACACTAAAAACTTTGTGCTAGTAGAGATGAAAACAAACCATTAAGTCATTCTATGAAGTGGCACATTTCAAAGCTGCTGAATTAATACAGAGTAAAAAAATTGTTTACAGCAGACTTTTTTCTGGGGCGATGAATCATTTCTAGTCTTCTCTATGTGATTAATTTTTTTTTGTAAATTAATACATTGCTAAAAAATCTGAAGTGAGCAAAACTGGCCAGTTAGCCAATTAAAAATATGTACTGTATAACCTCTGTCTCCTCTGGAGAATATGCAAGCAAGATGCAAATGCTTAAAGATAAAATAAGGGAATGCGGGGACTTCACAGACATTTAAAAATCTATCTATAAAAAAGAGAATATTCTTTAAAGTTATGGTCAAGCTTTTTCCTTTCTGAGCTGTCAAATGTCTGTGGCTTTCTGATAAAATGACATGCTCCCATTTCCCCCTCTGCCTAAGAAGATATTAGTGAACTTTTTTACAGTAAAGCATCAAAAACACTCTAAAAAATAAATTATTGGATTATTATTCATTTTAATTTATTTAAAGATATTGCACGCTTGATATATTTTTCTTCTAATGAAACAGATCTGTTATTTCATTAGCCTTCATTTCTCTAAGATACATAATAGTTAATGTAATATTACATGTTTGGTTTTCTACCCTTGACCATTCCTGGTGTCCAGGGAATTTAAGAAATAGTGGCTAAATAGGACCACAAATGATCACGCTGTCATAAGATGCACTCTCCCCAGCATGACTCACATGCTGCTTGCCCTTCAGCATAGGTTCTTACACAGATTTCAAATGTAAAACTGTGAAGTAAGTTTTGAGCTCTATGAGTGTGCTGGTTACCAAAACAGACACAGAGACAGCACTACTGGCATCACAGAAGTGGAAAATGAGCCATTATGAAGGTTTGACTTTTAACTGCAGAGTTGCAGTGCAATTATAACTGCAATCTTGAGCACATTTTTTCCATCGTGAGGCAGCATCCACCGATTCATGGGAATGAGGGGTATAAAACACCCAGAGTACTCCAAGTTATTGCAGTGAAACAACACATCTTGTGGCAGCCACACACATGGAAGAGTGAAGCATTGTTTTTTGATGTTATTGCTGTTGCCAAGGCTGCTTGGAACACTTCAGTGGTCAATTACTGTAGCCTTTGATTGCATTTAAGAATAGAAGAAAATCTGCCCCACCTGGAAGCAAAAGAACAGCTTTTTTCTTTTTATTTGGGTGCTGTTGTGTTCATTGGCTTGCACACAGCTGGACATAGATGTGTTTTAGGATGCCACTTTTCACTGTGCCCAGATGTCAGCAGAAAAATCACTAGATGGGATTCTCAACCTCTGGGACTTTTCCACGTTGTTCCGAACTGATTTGGGAAAAAAAAAACCAACACAAAAAACAGTGAGCCCTGTGTTGTTTAAGAGGAGGAACAGATACTTGTGTACTGCAGTGGTTACCCTTTGCAATCCCTCTGGGTGTTATCTTCAATGCAGCCTTAGGTAATCTCATTAGAGCTCTCAGGAGAGTTCTGTTCATATTGACTGAGGAAACATTATCAAGACAATTGATTAGGAAAGCTTATTCAAGCACATGTCCAGCAGGAGTAGAGTTATTTTATACTGTGCACTCCTAAACCCCTTTTTTTCAGCACTAGTAGCACTTGGGAGTTGAGATGATGAGTAGCTGCTATAGGGGGATGACTCCAAAGGTTATTTGTGGGCCCTATGAAAGCAATTTTGCACTTTTCCACTACTACTTCAGTGAATGACTACCTGCACTAACTTTAAAGCTCAGATTTTCTAGGACTGTTCATTTTTCTTCCTTAAAGGCTGACCACACAGCACATCTTTCAGCCAGCAAGTTTCCTTCCTTGATGTCTTATTATATAAATACTATTATAGTATTTTAAGCTCCTTTAAAAGGCTTGATGAGCTCCCCCCTCAGTCTCCTCCAAGCTAAAGAGCCCCAGCTCTCTCAACCTCTCCTCAGCAGGGAGATGCTCCACTCCCTTCAGCATCTTGGTAGCCCTGAGCTGGACTCTCTCCAGTAAATCTCTGTCTTTTCTGAATTGGAGTACCCAAAACTGGACACAATACTCCAGGTGGGGTCTCACCAGTGCAGAGTAGAGGGGGAGGAGAACCTCCCTTGATGAAAAATAGCCTAAGATTGGACCCAGGCACTTAATTTTCTATGTTTAGTCTTTATAAAAGCAATGACCTCCTTCTGAGTTTGACTTTAAGCCTGAAACATTCAGAAAATGTGAGAAAAGGAACTATTTGGCAGACACCTCTTTTAGGAGCCATACCCTTAGTGACTGCACCTGTTTGCAACTACTGTGTTTACGATGCTTGGAAGGGGTACATTAAGGAAGAATTATGCAATGAACTGATAGCTTAGGTTCCAAAGAGATGGCTATATGAAATGCAATTCATATTTCTTAATTAGAACTGCTCAACTGAGGGTAATTTGAGTTATTTCTTTAAGAAGAAAAAGAAATCCATTTGGAAAAAAAAAGGACAGAAGGAATGGCACTCTTAGGTTAGCCTGACAGATGGAAGATGAATGTAAACTCTTAAGACATCAGGAGATACCTAAAATTCAGCATTTATTTCATTGAATTAAACAGCAGAAGAAGGTTGCAGAAACCTAATTTTTAAAATCACATATACATGAGTACTGACTGCACATGGTAACAAAGGGAGATGGGCTAGAATATCTAGATAAATAATAAGTTTACAGGGGCTGTAAAAGCAGAGAGAAGAGAGGTAACTAGGATGATGGCAGGCTGTGAGCTTGACCTGTACTTCTACTGAAATACCACAAGACTTCCTTGTAAACCCAAGGTAACATTTATTTTCTCTCTTAGAATATATTCCTGTTTCCATAGAATATATTCCCATTTCAGTGATAGTTTTGTTCTCCCCTTGCATGTTCTTGCACTCTACTTAATCTCTTGATCTTAGGTCACAATGCTAATGGGACCTAAATTCCTTAAATTCCTTTAAATTTCTTAAATTCCTTTAATATGCCTTAAATTCAAAGCAACCATTTGAAGCAATAGACTAAAAATACAAGGGATTGGAAGCAATTCCCATTATTGTAAAGCACACATCCCAAGTTTGTTAGCAAACTAAAAATTCATCTGTAACAAAGACTGCGACAGCTAAATACAGCAATTTCAGCAGTGGTCAGGAAAACATAATCAGCTGAATAGAACAGAAACCAGTGTGTCTTGAGGAGATGAGATTGCAGGAACATATTAACTTTCTAAAAGGAGGGACACTGTTAGGCTTGGTCCTCTGAAAATAATGAGAATCAAAATCTCATCAAAAGTGTTATGATGGAATGGAAAAAAAATTCAACCTGAAGTGGATTGCAGACAGAAGAGATTATTTGAGCTCAGAAACAAAGAAAAGTCTGCTCAGCAGCTAGATGCTTTTAAAGAAGGGTAAATTGAATTTAGCAGTGGCATGGAGATAATCATATGAGAGGTTATTTTTATGATATACACTGAGAGTTTTTTTTCCATGCGGGAAATCAGAATTTAAAATATTTGTTTACTTTTCTCTTATGTTCACTTCGAATGCATTTCCTTTGTATCCTACACAGAAAAAAACCCAAAAGGTGTATTTCTTTTTGTAGGCATGATGCATGCTATGCATCTCTTTCAGTGAGGCCAAGGTGAAATGCAGGTGTCAGATAATATAGAAGAAAAAAGAAATTTTAATGAAATATTTGCAAGAAAACCCATAACAATTAATAGTATAAACTGGATTATGCAAGTTTATTAGTGTCATCACTTAGATCAATAGTCTGATCTGGCTCTTTTCATATGGCAGAAACCTTTTGCATTAGTCTTTGCTGCTCCCTTCCATGAATAGGTATCTTAGACACTTGCTCTGCAGTTACCTAAAATCCTATTCCACTGCCTTTCAGGGGTTTTCTGTCATGAAAAAAAAGAAAGTAAGATGAATTTCTGTTGATGCTGTTTCATTTTAAGGAGCCTGTTGCTAAGATGACTACTTTGGGACTTCTGAGCCCATACCCTAGGTTCTATCTTTTCACACAGCCACTTCCCCCCTCTTATATCCAGAAATTATGAGTCATCTGCCTCTAGCAACCAAGAAATGCCTCCTGGCCTTTTCAGCCCTGTGAGAGTGACAGAAAAGGAGGTGCTCTGGCAGATTCTATTGACCTTTTAAATCAGAAAGACTGTGTGTGGCAGAATTTTGTCCTAAGGTTTTTCAGAAAACATGCATTAGAAAGTAAATGATAACTGATAATTGATATTTGAGATAGCATGGCACCCTGAAACACCATCTGATATCTATCCAGGATAACAATTTCCAGGTCTAAACCAAGTTCAACAGTGAAGGTTCTTCAGCACTGGTACTGATCTATTCTAGCATGCCAATATTTCATTATAGTTTTGCAATATTTTTTCTTCCACAGATAAAGGCAAATCACTCATGCCTCAGAAGGTGTGAAAACATATTAAGGCTTTGAACAGAATATGTATTTGCTGAAATGTCTTTAACACTTGAATTTTGAGAACATTTCTCATAGCCACGATACCACGGCTGCAAGAAGCAAGAAATCTCTTCAGCTGTTCTGCATACAGCCAGCCAGGGGTTCTCAAAAGTACCAAAGCCCTGACAGGCTCAGTATATCCAGACAGATGGAAGTCAGCAATATGCCACAGACATATTTTTAGGCAGCACTGGAGTTATTTCTCATAAGATAGAAGGCAGGGAAATTTCTATTGGCCCACAATACAATACATAACTATGAAAATGAGAGTTCTCCATTATTCTTAGGTAACTGTAAAATGCTAGTGACCTACTTCTTGTTCATTTTATCCTCTTGTTAACATTGAATATTATCCCCAAACTACTGAATAATCAAAGAGAGATTTAACACAATAATTAGTATGCTTCAGTGATGCCTACACCATTTTAATCCATCAAAGGCTCCAAGGAACAATGCATTTGTCATGGGTGGGACCAATTATGGTACCTGGACACAGAGTTGTGTCTGTGACTCTCCATAATCTTGTTCTCCTACAGCCATCATTTGGTGTGATTGATGACATGTTTGTGAGTCTGTTAGGCTCACAGAATATCCAAAGGCAGGAATGTGAGATGTGGGCATTTTACATTTCAGTTCCTATTTGTCATTTCAGAACATTTCTGTAAGTTATCAAACAATTTATTTTTTCCTGCTCATTTCTAATAGAAAATAACTGGGTTTTTTCCCCATCTTGGCCCCACCACAGTTCTGAGGAAAAATTGCTGGTCACTTTGTTTAAAGGATGTGACCAAGCTGTCTGCTTCCTTAGTCTTTCCTCCCATATTCTTTATATTCAGCCTCTTAGGGGATTTATTGTCATGACAGGGAGGACATTATTCTTTGCTGTCATATATACAGCAGGAGTTTTGTATCTTTTCAAGCTGTTTCTCACTGTGTTTTAAAGTTTAGAATAGAATTTGATGTGTCCTGGAAAATAATAATGGTAATCAGCATGGTCAAAAACAATAAAAAGCTTTACCTGAATTATCTACAACATGGAAATACAACTGCATACAATAACAGGTTGTGAGCCTCTGATGTAGTTTAATTGTACAAGACAAGACAAGCATAGTAGCCTCAGAGTGGAAAGATCATTTTTCCTAACTGAAATTGTGGATTAAAAGTATTTAAGCAAGTACAAAGTAGTAGGATATTGGAACATAAATGTTCATTAAGAGAAATCCAGTGAGACTGCTAATGTCATACCAAACAATGTATTTAGATCATGCATTTGCCTTGGAATTGTAGTAATACTAATTATTGAATAACATTTTTCTCATTGGACATGCTATTCTACCTGATTCAAGGGCAATCTGATGAACTTCACTGAGGTCCAACTAGCTGGACTCACTTAAAGAAATCCAAGAAATAAATCAGATACAATTTCAGCCCTGAAACATTTAGGATGTTAAGCTATTTTATAGAGGGAAACATGTATCTCCTGTTACAGCAGAAAAAACACAAAGTACATTCAGCAGCTGGGTGATGAAGTGATTTTCCTTTATGGTACAGTTGTAATCCAATACATTAATGGAAGTATTTCCATTACAGGAAGGGTTAGAATTATTTGTCATGTTTACTACACTAGTGCCCAAAACCATGCAAAAGATGAGTCTTCTAGGATGCTCTGAACCCTCTATTTGCCCTGGAGCTGAGGAGAGCTTCCTCAACAGGTCAAGAGGCATTTGGGAACAGGTTCTGTTGGATGTGTCTGAGACAGATGACTCACTAATTTGTTCTTGTATTTTTTGTTATATCATTATATGCCACAGAAAATATTTGCAATTTTGGACCATGGAACTAAAAAATAAAGTATATATAACACCTGCCTTAAAAACGATACCAGATATCACTCTTTGATTGAACCAAATCAGCTTTGCAATCAAAACAAAGTGAAATTAATTCTTTAACAGATATTACGTTACTGATACCAGTGTATCTCAAACAATTAGGATAACTGTCAGTCATAATACAGCTTTGCTGTTCAATATTTACTGACATTTTCTCTGCTCTAAGTACAGAGCAAGGAGGTAATGAAAATCAGGCTGCACATAAAGTATGTTTAACATACAATAATGACAACTGACAACACAAAACTAATGCAAATGTTGGCAATAAGATGTTTAGATTATTTTTTTTTCCCCTGACCCCAAAGAAAATCCCACAGATGTGGAACTCTTCTGGGGGAATGTTTGGCCAGGAAGGCTCTGGTTTCAGGATCTGCATGAAAAATTATTTTAAAGGTAGTCTTTACTTATGGGCAGGTACCCAAAGCAGAAAGTAATGAATATAAAGAAGACCTATTGATTCAAACAGACTAACAGATGCTCCTAGAACATTGCTTTCATCAAAGGGTTATGAGACCAATAAAGCATATGAACAAGGAATGTTTATACACACAGATATAGGGAGGAAGTAATTTTATCTCTGCTAACAAATTGGGAGAACTTATAATAAATACATGCATGAATTCTGGTGAAGTTGCTGTAAAATAAATAGAAAACCAAGAGTAGTTACAGAATAGAGAGCTTTTCCACCACCTCCTCCAACTGTTTTTTCTGTATCTTACTCAAAATAAAACTCATCCATAAATTGTATAGTGTATATGTGTTATATATGTATTATGAAGAAGAGAAAATATTAAAAATATCTTAATTCTGTCAAAGAATAGCACTGGAGATCGTGGCCTGAACAAGCAAAATGCAAACTACATTGCCATGGAGTATAGTTATCCACTAGGAAACCCACTGCAAGAAGGAACAGATCCTTTATCCCTTGATGGCTTATACATCATTTAGAGAGTCACTTACTCTTTAATTCGAAGTCGTTTAGACCAATACAAAAATAACTTGGTGAAATGTAACGTTTTCTCAATGTTAAATGAGGACACATCTGAACTGAGCACAAAACCAACCAACCAAAAAAAAAAAACCCCACAGAAGTACATGACTAACTATTCTCACAGTGAGGAAGGTTTGGCTTTCTGAGAATGACAAGGAGAATCATAAAAATTCTCTATCATAAAGAGAACCCCAGCCCTTTGCATCAATCTCAATCTTCCTGAGACTCCTCAGCTTCTCAGATTTTCATTGACCTTCCTTTTCAGTTCAACCTCCACATTGTTTTTTCTTTTAGTTTTTTTTTTTTTAAGGAGATTCTGCTAATATAACTGGCATATAGCTATTTAATGATCTCAGTATACCTTCTTCTTTCCTTTCACCACAAAGTTCACCCCTAAACCATGTCCCTCAAATGACATCCAAATGACACTTAAACACATTCAGGGATGCAGATTCAATGCCTCCCTGGGCAGCCTATTCCAGTGTCTGCCTACTCTTTTGGTGAAAGATTTATTATTATTAATTTATTTATCAGTCTTCCTTCTTCATTCTTTGTTAACAACACATTTATAGTCATCTTCAAATTTACCTTTTTTTCTGTTGAGACAGAAGCAATGTTCAAGACTTCCAGGGCAATGATAGCAAAAGCTGCCAGCTTGACAAGGTAGAATACAGTCAGCCTAAAAGGAGGGAAACATCTTTTCTCCTTGTCAGATATGAAGCAAATAAATTTGGGGGGAACATACATTCTTATTTATTCTTACTAGCTTTTGTAACTAAGACATAGGCACAAAGTCCTATTGTTGTGTGACCTTCTGCTTGCTTTTGAAGGTTAAGTAATAAGTAATGAATTATGAATAATTCATAATTAATGAATAAGTAATGATCCTTTTACAGAGTGACTGGGATTGACTTGCTGATCGCAGTATTTCAGAAAGGAGAAGTTTGCAGTAAACCCAAGATCATTCTGTTCACAATACATGAAGAGAAAACACATGGATAAAGGCCCCTATCAGAAAACTCTTCAGAGAGAGGTGGAGGAAAACAGGTTTATTTCTAAGGACTGTCCTAGAAGCTTCTTGATAGGATTGGAGCATCAGGTACAATTTCAACCTCCAAACTAAAAAGTCATTTCCTAAGCATGAGGAGAGACAAAATTCTTGGAAACCCTCCAAAAAGGGAGTTTGCAGTGAATAAATGCAGGAATTCCTGAACAGATGCAGCTCCCAGTGAGCTTGCAGTGTGTAGGCTTAGCAATGCCTCAGGCTGGCTGCATATGAATGGTACTCATCCTCTCTGCTTACAGGTATTGTGTTTCTGTCATATGAATAATCAATACTTTAGAGAGGCTTGACTACATTACATCAATGCTATGGAACTAGAGGAACTGCCACTAAACAAGTATCCTCTTCAGGATCCAGAACCTAGAAGTATTCCTAGGTCAGGCAGTAAAAGAGAGGTGTTATCAACAGAAAACTCTATTTCTTCTTCCTACCCCATTCTTTTAAACTGATTTCTCCTGCATTAATAGACTTGGTGCCTACCCTGTGGCTACTTTGCTGATGAACTTTGCACCACTTCAGCAGGCCAAGCAGCACTTTGCTTTCTGCTGAAAGTAGGCAAAAAACTAGAAAAAAAAAAATAAAATATCAACAGTCTTATCTCTCAGGCATGAAGAAAACCCCTGAGAGAGACAAAGAGGTGTTTAACTTCTTACCTGTATTGTTTCTGCTTGTGTGAAAGAGTTAGGTTTTTTAAGCATGAATTCCCGTGAGTTAAGAAGGGTCCTAAACAGCTGCAAACTCTGGTAACTATCCATGTATTAATTTATGTTTCACAAATAATTGTGCCCAGCATCAGGAAAGCATGTAGTTCTGAAGATCTGTTTGAACAGCTCCTCACTGAAACTGGATATATTTTTTCTGCCCTGCAATTCTTCAATTCCTCCCTGCTGCTGACCTCACCTTTGCTCATTTTCATATGTGCTAAACATCACCAGAGTGTCCACTGGACAGTTTGACAAGCAAGTCCACTTCAGCAGAATCTAGAAAGGCTAGAAAAAAACCATAATCTTCCATTTGATTTGATAGAGCTAAACTACATGAACTCATGACATATGAAAAATGACAAATAGGTCACGTATTTCACTGTGAAACTAACTCCACAGGGTATAGTTTCAACATAACATCTGTTATTTATAAAAAGGTTATGTGCTGGGTTTATTCATACCCTTTTTAGAGAAAAAGCACACTTAGTTCAACTAATACATTTTCCAAATTTATTATATGCATGTGTTTTTAATTTCGTATTTACAGATTGCATCAATTTATCTCGGTTTTTTTGTCACATCAAATGAAGGAAATTAAATATGTATTATGTTAGCATGAAACATGTTTTCCTTAAAGAATTTTTTTCTGCCCACAGTGATTAAAGTGGCAGCAACATTATTGTTTGTTGTTCCCACAGTTTTTATTTTTCTACTGAAATCCAAATCTGTTTTTGTTGCTAATACCTCCAAGTAAGTTTATTTGGAACTTATTTCCAAGAAGTGTTTTAAAAAATAGAGCCAGATTCATTTGCAATGCCCTAAAGGAGCTAATTCAAGGTATTTTTAAATAGATCATAACGTGGAGACACGTTACCAATTATTTATTTCTTATTAGTGAGTTTATTCTACCTTAATGGTTTCAGCAGAATGAAATATCACTAACTGTAGTTCAGTGAGACAAAGGTGAATTTTACTATAATCCTCAATTCAGGATGCAACACTTGAAAAGAAACAGCATTTTAACTCAACAAAGTACTAGAAGTTCCCACGTGTATATATTCATAGATATATATTTGTGTGCATATATACACACTGTATATATTTACACTGAATCCTCTGGAACTGAAAAGCAATATATTGATTTTTTTTTAATGTCTGCCTAAAACCATGGACCCTCCAAGAGCCTTCACCAGGTTTTGAAGGAGGTCCCTGGAGAATTAAAATTGGAAACCAACCCAAGGGGAAGTGTAACTAACAGACTACTTGCTGCCCTAATATCTGCCCAGTGCAAACCAGTCTGGTCTGTACAGGTTTAAGCAGCTCAGGACACTAAGGAGCTTGTATTTCACTTTGCAGCACTGGCTGTCCTACCTCATGCAGAGAAGGAAACACCAGGGCAGCTTTATGTCAATTCCACAGATGTCCATGAGTTGTTAATGTTGTCTGCCCAATTTCAAAGTGTCTTGAAAGCCTGGGTGACAGCACTGGCACAGGCCAGTGCCTCTGCAGCCACCTGCCAGCATGGTTCTTCCATGGGAGCCAGTCACTTCACAGCCATGGAAAGCAGGAGCTGTCAATGAACGGCTGCTTTCTCTAAGTGGAGCCTGCAGACATCAAATAAATATGCTTCAAAATTCCACACGCTCAAACCTGGTTCTAAAGCAGACCTGGAAGGCTTTGCATCAGTGATCCTCAGGCTGAAGCTGCACACACTTAAGACTCAAAGCAGTCACAAGACACCCTTTTTCCTAGGCAGATGGCTCACTGGCAGCTGCACAACCCCCTCACCTTCACAGCAGCCCCCAAACCATGCTGGTGAGACCCAGGGAATCTCAGGCCTCCTGGGATGTGGGCAGCAGCACCGCAGGAGAGCTGCTAAGCACCCACTCTTGAGCATAAACAACGTGCAAAAGGCTGATGCTGAGAACCCAGAAGAAGAGAGCTCACTGAGGACAGGAAAACAAAACAAAATGTGATGTTCTAGCTTCAAAGAAATAGGTTGTAAACCCCCTTCTGGATCACAGTATCACAGAGTATTAGGGGTTGAAAGGGACCTTAGAGATCACCGAGTTCAACCCCCAAGGATATCTCTGAAGTCTCCCTACTTCAAGCAGTGAAGAAACCTGTTGCTTATAAGCAGCTAAACTTGAGATAAACTTTTGTACTAAAAAATATTCCATTAAATAAAAAATATTTCAAAGTATTATCATCACTTACTTTGCAGAAGAGGACATGAAATTGCAAGGCATGTGTGCTTCTGAAGTTGTCAAGGGTGCCTTTGCTCTAATGAGTCAAAATGATGCATTCATTAAAACTAGTTTTAATGACATGACAAGTAGTGGCAGTAGAATATCTCTTCAGGTGTGTATATTTACTGGCAGCTTTGAGAAAAATCAGATTTGCTGATTTCTTATTTCAGATGTTTGCAATGAAAGTGACTTCTGTGAAAAATTTCAGGTGGGAAATAGAACTTATTGGTACCTGCTTAATGAAGCAATGGAATTACTGTTTCCAGTGTCAGAAAGTAATAATGGGCTTATTTCCCATTAGAATTTGTTCTTAATAACTAAGTGGATAATCACAGACACCAAAAGACGTGAAACCCAAATTTCAACTTGAGTTCAATATATTTGGAATGCGAATATGTTATATTTCACTTAAAAATGCATTTTAAAAATCCACAGGTAAATAAACAGTGTACAACCTTCTTTAGCTGTTTTGAAAAAAAACAAACCTGCAGTGAGCAGGGACATGCTCAACTAGATCAGGTTGCTCAGAGCCTCTTCAATCCTGACCTTGCCTGTCTCCAGGGATGGGGCCTCCATCACCTCCCTGGGCAACCTGTTCCACTACCCTCATAGCAGAGAACTTCTTCCTAACATCCAATGTAAATCTACCCCTTCTCCAGTTTAAAACTATTGCCTCTCCTCCTTTGATTACATGTCTTTGTAAACAGTCCCTCTCCAGCTTTCTTGTAAGCCCATTGGTGTGATTTGATTTCTAGCAGATAATATTATATGATATATAATAAATATATAATAATATATATTATATATTTTATATATTATATATTACTTTTTTTGATCTACATGACTTCTACTCTGTTCCCTGCACACAATGTGTATCCATCATTCTGCACATTCCAGAGCATGATGCACTGGAGCAAAGCATCCACCATCTAAGAGCCCCTGAGCTATGTTTTGCAGAGAGACCTTCAGAGACAGTTGTATGTTCAGTTGTTTTTTGTGGGGATGGAAAATGGTGCATAACACTGCAGGATAATCTCTCTGGACCCTTCTTTTGCAATAAAGGGAGAATGGTTCTGGCTGTAACTGAAATGACAGGTACACATTCTTCCTTGAATTACACGAGGATGGTGAAAAAATACCTGATGAATTATGAAAAATTATATTTTACTAAATTTCATTGCAACTCAGTTTGAGGACTTTATGAGTCTATGTTTTTTCCTTTCCTTCGATTCCTTTCAGATGTCCAGAGATGTCTGAAAATAAATATAACCACCAATAAATTTGCAAGGGGTAGAGACAAAATTCCATCTTAACACCAATAGGTGAAGCTTACCTTTCAGCTTTTGCCTGAAAAGTTATTTCTTAAGAAAGTACTAATCAAATACAATCAAGAAGAGAGATAGTCTAGATTTAGCTGTCATTTGTTAATTGCTAAAATCACCTTTGAACTCAATGGAAATGCTCTAAAGATCTTGGCAGGATTCACATTATGTAAACTGTTGACTTCCAATCTCTCCATCACTGGGAAGAGTCCCTTAACTGTAACTTATTGAACCAGTTCTACAGCAAAGTACAATATATGCAGAGAAAAATATGTAATAGGATATATGAGATAAAGCAGAGATCCAAACCAACAAGCAGTAATTATAACTGCACATGGTGATGAATTAACTTTTATTGCATTGTTCTTCCTTTCTATTTGTTCAGTGCGTTCATTTTTTATTGCCTCATATTTAAGGAATAAGTAAAGTGACTCTTAGCCCTAGGGAGCTCAGCTCTGGGGAAATGACACACAAACACAACCCTGAGAAATGATAATGAGGAATGAGTCTGAATACATTCAAGATTCAAATGCAGTTTAATTGAAAAAGTTGAAGAAGATCAGAGGAATATATATATTTTTTTCTCAAATGATTTTAGCTTCTGCTACAGATGAAGATGAATGTTTCTAAGGCTTTATCCACTAATAATGTCACTGTAAAGCTCAAGTATGCAAACTGAAATTAAATAAACAGGACTGATTCATCATTATACTCCAGTTGTATTTTACTGCTCTGGTGAAGCAGTAAATCCAAAAAACCCATGTTGTTAAACCAGCTTTATGGCTGTTCTGCATCACCAAAGTGGCACAGAGCAAGTCATCACTGACATGTTAGCACAAACTCATTTGAAAAACCTCTTTCTTTTCCTCACATCTTTCCTCTTTGAGCCATTTTAAGTATATTTTGTGAAAATTAGCTAACTTATCATAGAATGGTAGGGATTTGAAGAGACCTCTGGAGATCATGGAGTCCAACTGCCCTGCCAGAGCAGGATCACCCAGAGCATGTACACAGGAAGGTATCCAGCCAGGTTTTTAAAGCCTCTAGAGAAAAAGACTAATAAAAGGGAGAACCTTACACAGCCATTGATGAAGCTGAGATCTCTGAAGCACCCCAGCACACCTCAAATGAACAAACTTCATGTGTGGTGAGAAAGGGGCACCCACTCTGACACTATGCACACGCAGGGGTGAGAAATCAGGGCATGCAAGCAAAAAAAAAAGTGGGAGCATCGCCAAGGTGCTAAATGAATTTCAGGCCCCCTTCACATGTGAGAAATTGATCCACAGCTGCTCAGTTCTATGCAAGTGGTTTTCTCTGTCACACTTGTGCCTGGCTGCCTGCCAGCCCATTTCAGAGGTGAGAAGTAAAAGTGAATGTATTTTCTTTAAAACAGGGATATAAATTACAACCTGTTATCCAGGTCAGGAGGTAAGAAGGTGGCCTCCCAAGCTACAGCTCTGCACTTTCACCAGCTCACACCCCATTTAAAGTTGCAGCCTCTCTGACTGCATTGGCACTGCTGTTTGTGGCCATGTCCACAGTGGAGCTGCAGAGCCCACATTTCCTTACCTATGATGATTATTTTTTCAAGATCCAAACCAATTTAATCCCTATTATCAAATTTATTCAAAATATTTTCCTGATATTCAGGGAATAGAAGGAACTATTTTTTTTTTATTTTTTTTTTTTTTATCCTTAATCCCTTTTATTACCAAAAGACCAGAAGGAGGGTTCCATTCTTAGCAAAGGCCAATGCATTTTAAAAAATCAGATTTAATCAAATTTCACCAGGAATAACACACAGCAAGATTTAGATGCAAATATACCCCACATAAAGAAAGAGTTTAAATTGTCTGGCATAACAACAAGGAAGACATACATTTAGGTTATATTCACTGCTCTCTCAGTGGATTACTTCCAAAAATCACCTTTGATATAATTACCAACTAACATTTAACTCCAGGGATGACATCTGCAGACATTTAACAGGCTAATGTTAGACTAAAACTCTCCCATGTTTTACACCTACGGGAAAAACTGTAGGTGGGAGAATGAAGGATAAATATAGGTACAGAAATGTAAGTATGGAGGAGGCTGATGCTGATAAATTTGGAATTGCCCAGCTCTCACTTATGTCACCACAGGCTGCACTGCATGTGCTTTATACTCCTGGAGATTTGTTTGATGGTTCCCAGTCCTTAGCTTTCAGACATTCAGGTAGGATTTTAACGAAGATTAAATAACCAACTATGTGTTCAGTTCCTGGCAGCATTTTAATCTCAACTGGTAGATGAATCTACAGCATTTAAAAATCTGAAAAGCATTTACATGGTTTTCAAGAAAATTATGCACACAGATGGAATCATTCCCTCCTGCCCTCTTTTCATTGGTTGTGATCACATTCCTTTGAAATGAGATAAAATTACAAGTGTGCATTCATGATTAACTTTAATTAGCAAACACCTACAAATCAATTATTAAATTGTCACCTAATTAGCAGCAATAGTAAGCTGTGAGCAGCAATCAGTGAGAGAAACTTCAAGGAGGGAAAAGAAAACAAACAGTGATGAGCAAGCTTATCCTCAGAAACAAGTTCCACACCACTGAAGATGGGGCCTAGGAAGCTTGATCTCTCTTCCAGTTCAGATCATGAGGATATTCAATAACTTGTGTAAAAATGCAAGTCCCCAGTCTCCACTACACATAAAAGAGCAAACAAATGGAGCTGCATTATTTAGATACTGTATTATTGCACTCTGATTCTCCACAGCACACAGGCTCAGGAGTTAAGGCAATTTTATTTTCTATGTCTTTTAGTAACATTCCATCATCTGGAAGACTCTTTTAGCCATATTCTAGCAGGCTACAGAGACAGGAGCGTGTTTTGCCCTCCTGGCCTCTCTACTCTTTCCTTGTTTAATCTCTTCCAGATCTTGTCTTAGATACAGAAACATCAAGAGGATTTGTTGTGCAGGGCAGTCAGGCTATTGACACCACTATACTTTCTTCTGTTGAATCCTTGCAATAATCCCTAGGGCCATAACTTTGACTGGTAATATAATAATTTACAGGCAGTTTTGTAAAGAAGCTCTGAGCTGTGTTTTATTGTGACTATATTTCTTAAATATTAAAGAATGAACATGATAAATCATTCCAGTGAGGGAGGAAAAAACTGTTTATGGCATAAGCATATGCATCATATGGAAGGTAGATGCTGGTTTGGGAACACAGTAGTTGGATTCAAGTATGGTTCAGGTGATTTAGTCCTGACAGGAGGTTATCTTACTGAATTTCTGGAGAAAAAAAAAACCCTGAGGATCACTCCCTTGGTGGATAGGACAGTTAAAAACTGCACTTATGTTTTGATTTTAAAATAGTTTAGTAATGCAATTTCATCTGCAAACATCTAACCAGGAGAAAAAACAAACAAACCCACAAACCACCAAATAGGTTTCTGTGCTTTTTGCCCTACTCAACTGAAATACCTTGCAGAAAGATCTCTAGTCATCTTTTTTTTTTTTTCCAATACTACTACTTAAAACATGAAGAATTTCTTTACAACAAATGAAGAAATACTATTCATGTAAGTGGGAGTTCTAAAAATTACAGTGTGCAATGCTCTTTATATGAAAAAAATCATTTATTCTTTTAATATGTAGTGCATAGAACAATTCCCTTAAGTATTAGTGTTTCAGACTCGATGTGAATTTGGCTTTCTCTGTGCTCAGTTTTACTCATCTAACAAAATCATATCAGCACAAATGACATTACACAATGTACCTCATAATGCTCCTAATGTAAAAGCCTGTCTTAGTCTGCTTTCACCAGATTTCTGACTAAGCTTTAACAAAAGTAAATGAAAGGAAAATTTGGAGTCTTTGAAAATATTTATAAAAGAGTTTAATGTGGTATATCTTCACAAGAGGATAAAGTGAAAATATATTTTAACAAACCAACTGCCTAAGAATTCTTGGCCTAAAATAAGAATTTTAGAATCATAGAATGTTAGGGGTTACTGGTACCTTTGTATGCTAAGTTTTGAAACCTATGCTTGACTGAAATGTTTGGCAAGGCATATGATAGAGATCTGTAATGCAAAAGCAGGTTGATTAACTGACGACCTTAGTTTCTAATCAGAGAGAATTGCTCTTGTGAGTTTCCTGGATGATGCAATACCTACTGAAAAGCAAACATTTGTGCTGAAGCAGTGTTCTACAGTCTGGTTTTGCTTAAGAAATGATGCTTCCTACAGAAGACATTTTGTCACAGGATAAGAATGATTCATAATCACATTGTTGCCTTCAACAGATTCTTATTTTTAAATTATTTTTTGCTGTAACTTAAACCAAACTGAGGAGTCAGACAGACAGTGTATCTGTCACGCTAGACAGAAAATACCCTCCCAATAATACAAACCACTTAAGAAAAACCCACGACCAACAAAAAAGAAAACAGGTGGAGAAAAGATTTCTTTGCTAGACATGCAGCTGAAATCCCTTTCAGGCTTATCTGCTTGAATTGAGGATTATCTACTCTTCATGCAATACTAAATATGATAAAGAAAAACATATTGCCTTGTTTCAGCACTCACATTAAGAGAAAATGCTGGTCTTTGAGTTGAAATAAAAGCATCCAGAACATGCTAAGCACTGCTGCTGCTAAGTATTCTGTACAGACAAAATCAATTAGTACAGGGAATGAGTAGTTTTTTTTTTTCCCCACTAAAATTCGCAGTAGTGGAACAGATTTCTGGAAGAAGATGTCACAAATTTCCTTCTGGATCAAAGAAGAACACAGCAACAACAGCAGCATTTGTGCACACAAAAACTATGTGATGCCAAGACAGGCCCAAAACAGCTGCTTCTGTCAAATCCCTGACAAACCCGGAATGAAAACAGAGCTCATCCCCTACTTCCACCTAACATTCCATTTTTAATACACAGACAACAAGTGTTTCCCTCTCTTACCTTTAACATGTGCTGAAAGAATGCTCCAAGGCATTTTTTTAATAGGCTGATGATAGAGGAATCACTTACACAGGTCAGATGCGATGGCACGCCACTAAAACTGTCAGATGCAGTGGTTGGAATTACCCAGTGGCTTGATAAAAATCAGCTTATTTCAGATCTAATCTAGAGGCTGTGTACAGTTAACTATGCGTTAGAGAAACAGCAAATGCTGGAGGACTAAAAGGACAACAGAGGTAAAAGCCATGACCTTAGGGTGCTGTACCCATTATCTTTACTAGCATAGGAAATGTAATATTATCATTTCTGAGCCATGTAAATGAGTACTACGAAATTTAAAATATCCAGAGTTGGTTTTTGAACAAATCTGTGAAAGTAAAATTTTTGTTTGTTCAAGTCGTTATGAAAGTAACAGCATAACTTCCACAATTTTTCTCTCATAAGACAAATCTTCCAAATGGACTCTAAGTTTTCAGTATGAAAAGAATATTCATTTTGACTGCCATTTTCCTGCTTAAGTTGACTAAAATAATGAAAAGTGTCCGTGAAAAAAAAGAACCTAAGAAACACTTCCATCAATTTAGTCTATAAATCATCAAACCCCACAACAATCTCTACTGAAAAAAACACTGAGATTTCTCATTTATTTGTGTGACAATGAAGCTGCAGCACACAACAGTGAGTTTTCTGTGGTAGAAAGATCATCTGCATCACTTCCTTGGCAGAGACACAATTTGAGCATGGAATATCCTCTCATGGTCTCTGCTGAGAAATCTGGCCAATATTCAGTCTCTGCTGTGGAATCTTTACTATTTTTTATTAGTAATCTTGTAATACACAATGGTTCTGCAGATACTTATCAACCAGAAAAAAAAAATAAAATAGTGATGAAATCTGTTTTGGCATTAAACGTTCTTTTAATTTAAATTCAATTTTAAATTTCCCACAGATTTTGTATATACAAGTCAGGCTCCAAATCAAGCCCTAGAGACTGAAAGAATTACATGCAGAGACTGAAGAATTACACGCATTCCTAGAAAAAAAATATAAATACTTTGAATTTAGCGACACAGTCACTTGCAATGTAAGTGCTGCTGCTTTTACTCCATACTCATGTGTAAACTGATGTTTGTCTCAGGAACCTGTGCAGTAATAACACCAGTGGTCCTCAGTGAAAGTCCAGATCTGTTTCATTCAGTCAGTCATTTTACCTCAGCACTCAGGATTTATCAGGAGCAAAGGATGCTTCATTCTTTCCAGAGCATAAAAAAGAACTGGTGACACACCAGTTTATTACTATGCTCTAGGATGTGTCCTGTGCAAGGGAAATCTATCTTTAGGCAGGGGACAAATCATATCACATTGCTTTGAACCTTGGAAATGGGGAAATAGAAATGTGACCTCTCTTTGGCAGCAGATCACTCGGTCTGTCAGCTTTCTGCATCTTCAGAACATAAATTTCTAGTCGGTTTAATATAATTCATTTATATCAAGGCAACCATGGGCTTCCAACTCCTCAAGTCCCTAGCCAAGTAATATCTCTTTCCCTATGTATTTTCTTTTATGCCAAAAAAAAAAAAAAAACAAGAAAAAGAAAAATAAACAAAGGTGATTATATAAAAATAATGACCACAGAAAAAAAGCAACAGTGATAAGAGGTCAAACCAATTATAAGCCCTGCACTTATTTAGATAAATAGTGGTAATTATTATTGCAAATAATATAATATATATATCTTAGGTGCTGAAACCTGACAGATCCTTCTCCAAGTGTAGACCCAGCAACATTATGAGGTACTAGCCCCATCCAACAGGAGCATGATTTGAGCATCATCCTACCCAGTGCCCTGCTGACAACTGCTACTGACACCTCCTTTTGGTAGCATTTCTCATCCCAGAATTATTTTATGCCTCCTGATTCTTGCTGCTCTCCTGTTACAAATAAAATAATGTAGTAACTTAGATGTGTTTATAGAATATCAGGACATAGTAAGTCCTAACAAACAAAATCAGACAAACAACAACAAAGAAAAAGCTGCCCCAAAGGCAATGGTTAGGCCAAGTTTATCCTTCATCTAAGTCCAGCAAAAAAAAAAAAAAAAAAAAAAGTGGTTTAGTTTTTGTTTTATTAAGTTTAAAAATGTTGTAATATTATGAAAATACATCTGGGTTATTGGATTTTTAATTTGCAATTTGAGATGGGAGAGCAGGAAAGTTCAGTAGAGAAAAGATTGGTTTATGCACCAATTTTGTTTTAAGACCACAGTTTCCCCTTATTTGCACCCAGGGAGAAATATACAAATGTTTTATTCTCATTTAATGAGAGTGGAAGGGGTAAATATGCTCCTCAGAAACTGAATTTGTAAAGTGAGAGGTTATTTGGTATCAACAGCTGTTGTATCAACAGAGGCTGCCTTGAGGACACATATGCAAAACATGGATTTAGAACAGTTGTGTCTTTGAGAATGCTTAAAAAATACTCCCAAAACCTCAAAAAAATAAACAGTAAGGATCAAAGAAATAAAATATAGATGCTGGTCTAATTTGAAAAAAAAAAAAAGGCCATGCAGGAACTCCCCCTTAAGGTGAAGATTAATTCAGCATCTATTTATTGTAACCTCTTTTCATTTAAAACTGCTACCCCTTGTCCTGTCATGAGAAACCCTTGGAAAGAGCCTCTCTCCATCATTATTCTAAACTCCCTCTAAACATCAGAGTAAGGTCTCCCTGAAGCCTTCTCTCCACTTTAAACCATCCCATGCAAGTCCCTTAAGCAAGTGTTTTGTTTTTTTCTGAGGCAGGCCAACTTTTTCTTACTTCTGTTGGTGTTTTCTGAATCTGTGCTCTTTTCCTACCCTTGCTTCCCTCAAGAAAATTTCATTAAAAGAAGATTTTTCCTATTTTTTTCTATAGCCAAAACTGCCATCCACTCACTAGTACAATTCTTTGCTGCGCTGCCTACACAGAATTAAAATAATTCAGATTTATTTCCTCCTTTACTTAAAAAAATAAATAAATCTGTACACACATATTTAGGCTGAATAAGTTTCTGAACTTTCATAAAAGATTCCTAGCATTTGAAGGCATGCAGCCTCAGCTAACTCTGAAACATATTATATTAAGATTTCTTTGGTAGCACCTGTGAAAATCATAGACATAATGAAGACCACATAAGTAGGCAATGAATAATAACAGATTGACAGTAACTTCAAAGAGCCTCAACTACAGGTGATAAAACACAGATGATGAAAGCAGAGAAGACTGAAGGAGCTTATTTTGACAAGTTAGTGGACTGAGAGACAGCTGTAGTCTATTGGCCTTCAGACTGAATAAATGTGCAGATTCATAAGATATATATATATATGCCAACTATTATATCGTGCTGATGATACTTTTATAAAGATATTTTTTAGATACTGTTTCATTTTTCAAAGGATGGGAGGTAAGAATGAGTATTTTTTTTTTATTTAAAAGTGACCTTGCTTCAACATAAACAATAAAAAAATAGGACCAATATAAATGTAAAATATCCCTTGGTAAATTAGTTCATAGAATCATAGAATGTCAGGATGTGGAAGGGACCTCAAAAGATCATCCAGTCAGCCTCCCATCAACAAATCCTTTTCTCCTTTGCTGTCCTCCAACAGGTCAGTCCCCATCCTTATAATGATACCTGGGGTTGTTCTTTCCCAGGGGCAAGACTCTACACTTGCCCTTGTTGATTTTAATTAATTTTTTTCCTGCTCAACCCTCCAGCCTGTCCAAGTCTCACTGAATGTTTGGTGTCATCACCAATCAATTTATCCTCTCCTTATTTTTCTTACATAGATGTTTATATTTAATTAATGAACAGTAAATCTATTATTAGGCATGTGTTTTCCATCCACGACAACAATCACATAAAGGTTGAAAACAAAAATCTATGCATATAGTTCACTAATAGACTGAAAAGACCTGGAAAGGAAGCAGTACCAAACCAAACCACTTGAAGACTAACTTATTCTCTTTTTCTGAGGGAAAATGTTTGATATTCTTCAGAAAAAAAGATGTAACTGGATAGCTCACAGAAATAATTCATTCCTAGATGCAATGAGTCACTATTTAGGTTATTAATATGCTATGTGAAAACCTAGGTTTTTCAAACCTAGTATGAAACAATCCCTGCATTTTGGGATATTTACACCAGAAATTGGACTGGAAAATCAAAGTTGTATTATTTACTGAAGTTGCAAATATCCTAAATGAAAGAGGATTGAGCAAGAAGAAGCCAGCCAAGAATAATCTGTGTTTTTCTCAAATACCTGACTGACAATCTTCTTGTTCCATGCACTGAAATAATGGTGGCTCCTATCACTGACTCATGGAGATACAATCAGTTTGTATACAATTATTTAAAGCAATGATTTGGAGGGATTTAGAACCAGGGAAAGTAACTCTGAGATCTAATCAATAAGGTAGAAAAACCTAGACACCCTGGAAGTAGAGGCTTAAATTCTGGCAGGCTCAACTCATCCTTTCAACTTTCAGAGATAAATTAAATTCTGTGTAGCTTAGCATATAGGGTTTCTCCAGAGGACTTGAAAATTGAAGTTCTATCTCCTCTAAGTGATGTTAAAATATTACATCTTTTGTCTCTCTTTCCCCTCCCCCACTTTAGAAATGTCCTAACAACTTGCAATCATTTTTCTGAAGATTTTTCTAAAGATTTTTCTCTTTTTTTCCAGGCAGCTCCCTACCTTCTTGTCTTGGAGTTTTTGAAGCTTTACCTCTTTGACTCTCTATTTTAGTGACAGTGATAGAATCTTGCTGTATAATTGTTCTGCTCCACAGGCAGCATTAGCAAAAATCAGAGCCTAGAAGAACAGCAGCATTTCTTCTCAGTTAAAGAATTGCTCTTTTCATTTCTTTAAACTGCCAGAAGTTCATCAGACTTGCTGAAACCGAGTTAAAACCTAAATCTATCTTTAAAAAGACTAAGAAACCTCAGCAAATATCCCTCTAGTTATTGACCCTTTCCAACAAATCCCTGTATGTATTGAGAAACAGTCTGAGGAAATTAATGACAGTGGCTACTACAGAGCTTGAGCATGAATTTTTAGAGCTAAAAGTGTTGATACATATTACAAGTAGTAATGAGTATCCATGTGTGCACTGGGGATTTAATTTAAGCACTTAATTATATCTAATTCATTACACAACCCTACATATTTTTGGTAGCACAGTTTGTCCCAGAGGCTTCTTCAGCAATTACAGATAACCAAAATTTTCTAACAGAGCCAAGGTTAACACAAAATGTGCTGGCTAGAAAGAAAAAGGGATGTATGGATTGGTTGTCCTTAGGTTTATTATTTTTCCCAATTAAAAAGTAGTAAGAAGGTGCATTTGTCAGCAATTTAAATCTTTCTTAATCCTGAGTTTTAAGGATGTCAAGAAAGTAGAAAAGAGACATAGGCCTGGGCAAACAAAATACCAGAAGCTTGCATCCACATTCTCTACCTAAATTGCACTAGGTAATACCTTGGTACACAGTGCAATTTGTTTTCCATAGAGAGAGAAAAAAAAAATAAAAATAGTATATCACAGCCAGTCTTCAACTTGATATTCCCCATATGGGAAAAAAAATTAAAATAAAATAAAATGGATGACTGACATGGAACATCTCTTTACTTTAAAACAAGCATCAAAGCAAAAAATCAATTAAAAAATAATTTATATTTATGAATAGTAATAATCAAGTGAATCCTTCCATTAATTATTTCTGAGAAGAATATGAAATTGTGGAATTGCCCTGAATCATTCATTTTTACACCTAGGTCACCAGCATTCATGTGCTTCATTCCACCAGAGCAGAGGAGCAGAATCACCTCCTTCAACAAAAAAACCAACCCAGCAAAGCTGTCAATATTAGAGGAGCTCTGCACTACAAATTTACTGCCTCCCATGCTGTTAAGAACAATAATCTGATTTAGTTCAGCCTGTATGGTCTCTTCTCATGTGGTGAAAAAGGAAGAATAAATCACTTTTACAATTAGATAGTTCACTGGGGTTTTTCCAGTATTTTCCCAGTCACCTGCTCCTGGAAGTCATATTATCTTCATATAATTTAAATTGGAATTTAAGTTCTATGATATGCATATCTACATATGCATATCTACAATATCTATTGTACAAAATCTACTGAACCTGGAACACTGACTTGGAACACAAAATGGGAAAGAATTACTACTGTTATAGCCACAATGCTTTTAATCAGATATATTGAATGAAAAATAAACTATTAGTGAGTAAAATAATTCCAATTAATGGAAGCAATGTAATGTTCCAACTTAAATGAAGTATTTTTCCCTTGAGGGTTTTACTGTACTATTTTATTTAGCTTAATGTAATTTAAATTATAAACAGAATGGTTTTGTAAGCCCCCAGAGAAATGGATTTTATTTATAATGTATTTCTTTTGAAGTGGCTAGGGAAATCATGCTCTTCCTGAAGTCTGTGTCTCACACACCACCTACTGCTACAAACCAGCCTGTCCTCACAAGTTAAACATCATCATTCTCATGAAGTACGTGACAAGAAATCCCAAGATTTTTTAAAAATACCAGTAGAAATAGAAATTTATAATTCCTAGAACTGTCTTCCCTCTAAAAAAAAATAAAAAAATAAAAAAAAGTTACTGAAAAATCTCTGTGGATAAAAGTTATGTTGGTTTTTTTTTCCATAGGGTATTGGAACTCTGCCATAATTATTCCACTTGAGTTCTGAATGAGTGTAATTGAATAATTGTTTACACTATACCCTAGAGGTGTTTCAGCTTAGAGTAATTATATTTTGTATACTTACATTTAAATATGTAAACATTTCCATCTTCCATGTAAACCACATATGCACAAAACAATTCTAATATAAAAAGTACACTTCGGGATGCAAATTACAAATTACCACTGTGTCACCTTTTTTTCCTCCAAGTATTTAAAAGAACCAATTAAATAATCCAACAAATAAGCAATTCAATTAATAAACTGAAACCCAGTTTTGTGCTCTCCTCACTATCAATAGGTGCTGCATAGACTCAGTAATTATATATAATAAATATATAAATAATACAAGAAATAAATAAATAAAATAAT
>JANHGL010002309.1:0-10598 GCA_024611195.1 Ceyx melanurus | reverse complement strand
CTGTCAGGAGCTGTCAGAGCCAGAAGGTCTCCCCTGAGCCTCCTTCTCTCCAGGCTCAACAAGCCCAGGTCCCTCAGATGCTCCTCCCCACACTCCTGCTCCAGCCCTTTCCCCAGCTCCGTTGCCCTTCTCTGGGCACCCTCCAGCCCCTCAATGTCCTTCTGGGAGGGAGGGCCCCAAAACTCACCCCAAGGTGCAACTAATGTCTTTCCTCCTCTTCTCTTCCAAAACTAGTAGCTGCTGCTAGCTGGTACCAGGAAAGCCAAGTGAGAGAACAGGAATCTGGAGAGAGAGAGAACAAAATGCAGAACCAAGGAAGCTCAGCTCCCCACAAGGCCTGTGTTCTTTCATAACAGCTTGAATTTTTGCTCCCTCCTGGTAGCTGGTACAACAGAAAGTGCTATGAACATCTGCAGGATATTAAAATTCTCCTTTTGAATGCACCTGGATTATTCCTGAGCTTTATTTAATCCCCCGAAGCCCACTTTAGTGAGCCTTATGATTGCTGTCACCTGACTTGCTGGTGTTTCAACCTCTACTGAAAGGCAGCTGAGGGGTAGTGGAGTCCTGTTGTGTTCTGCTGTGTTCTAGATCCTCCATGTCTGCTTCATCTGGTAGAGCTTGCTCTTTTCTGCTGTGTTTGCCACCACTGCTGGGAAACTCAGTGATTCTGGAGCATTTACAAAACCCCAGATTGAGCTTTTCATCCAGACAGCCTTGATATCAGCAGGGCTCTGCCACTGCATTGCAACCCAGGCTTTTCCTGATCCAGAGAGGAGTCTCTCCCTGATGGTGCTTTCTGTGGAGCAGAGCCTGTTCCCAGTGTTAACTGGATCAATATCCTTGATGGGACTGGGGCTTGGCTCCTACAGATACCCTGGGAGGAGGATGACAGGAGCTCTCAGGAGGATGATGCTGAGGAGTGCTGGGCAGAGTACCAGATATTTTTGCTTCTAAGTGACTGCAAATCCCAGACGTGTTGGATCAGACCCTTATCCCTGATCCACTGAGTCAAAAGACTCAGTTCTGCTTCTTCCTCCAGGCACTGCCCTCTGAACTCCCACTCCCTGGCACGTGGCTCCTGAAGATCTTCAGTCATTCACAGACTGAACCAGTAGCATTTGTGCTCCTGAAGATCTTCAGTCAAGCAGAGAATGAACCCAAACACTTTGTGCCTCATGCTGCATGTATCACCCCCAGACCACTCTGGCACAGAGAGAAGAGAACAGCCTTGACACTGCTCTCCAGCAGAGTTATTTTCTGTCGTGACATGACTTTCCCAGACAGAACTTTTTTCCTTGCAGGAAGGCAGGAGCTCCCTCTGCTCCGTGCTGCCCGGGGGGAGGGGAGCCAGGCATGCAGCATGCTCTGAATGCTAACACCAGTTTGCTGTGTTTGTTTCCTAATCCAAACAGAACGTCAGAAGCCTTGATGCATGTAGTGTGTGTTTACTGCAGCTGGAGTGGGCCACAGACCAGGTATTTACAGCCCTTGGTTTCTACCTTTTCGCTGCTACCCACTGGTCCTCCCGTGTTCTGACTCCTCCTTTCTTTCTCTCTTCTGCCAGAGAATAGTGACAAAGAAACTACCTCACTGGAAACGCCCTCATTACCAGCTTCTGATGGGTTTCAAAATCCAGTCCAGTCTTCAGGACTAAATTCCAAGATCTGTAATCCCACCAATCAGTTACTTGATCGTTCTGTCTCTGCCCCTGCTTCAATTTGCTCCGAATCTAGCCTCGCAGAGCCCGCTGATCCTAGAGCTGGCAAATCTTTTGACTCTTCAGCTGAAGGCCAGGTGGCCCCAGAAGAACAACAGCCTCTCTTGTTACAGCATCTCCCCAGTAATGCTTCCTTGGCAAATAACGACCCTCCTCCCCAGCCAGGGGAGGTGACCTGTTGTGATCCAGCTTGCCTTTCTCAGAAGACACCCGAAGAAACGTTTCTTGCTGACAGTCTGAAGGAGTGCAACACTAAGGAACAAGACCAAGGCCAGGAACATCCTTTGGAGGTGACTACAGCAGATGGTTTGGCTGACACTGCTGCTAAGCACGGGCAGAAGAAAGATGTCTGTCTGTCTTCAGAGCAGGAGCAAAAGCGTGAGCTTCCCGTGGACCATTGGACGTGCAAAGACCCAGGAAAGCATCGTCTGGAGGAACAAACTGAGATGACTGATCCAGAACCTCCTTGTCATGTTGGTGGGGATAAGAAACCTGTTGCAGAAGCAGCAAAGCAGCCAGAAAACCCTCCTATGGGAACGAGAGGAGATGGGCAGGAGAAAGCAGGTCTTTCCTGTGGGAAAGGGCGTATCCAAGTGTCAGCCTCCTGCAGCTGCACCCAGATGGAAGCCTTCATGGAAATAGATGTGGCTGAGCAGCCTGCAGCTGAAGTGCCCAGCATGGGGAGGGAGCAGAGGCAGCAGGCTGGGGACAGAAGTGCCTCTGGCCCAAACTCAGACACCTTTTCCATGGAGGTGGAGTCGCTGAGGTCGGCATTCTTGGCTGAACTTCCTACTAGTGAAAGTCCTGCAAAGTGTAATGAGTTGTCTCAGTTGGCAGCTGAAGACAGCTCTTCCCACTCCAGCATCCGACAGCTGGACGCGGATCCAGGAAGGCCTTCAGAAGAGCCAAGTTCCTCTCTAGCATCAGCCCTGAAAGAGCTTCACAAACTCTTGATCATCAGTGGGAAAGGAGAATGTAAAATCCTTGCCTCCGAAGAATTCTCTCAGCTGGAGCTGAGGGTTCACAGGGAGCCAGCAGCCCAGCAGAAGGGGCTTTCTGAAGGTGAGCAGAAAGGCTCAGATCCAACCAGCCAGGAGCAGAGTTGTTCCCTCTACGAGGTGAGGTCTGAAGGTGGAAGAGCAGAGGAGAACCAGCCTTGTGCTTCTGGCATGGGAATTGCCCACCCTGGAGCTGCCGGTCACCTGCAGGCTGCTCCTGGGGAAGGTGCTTTAGAGATTCAGAAGCTTCCAGGTGATTTGGCCACGGTGGATTCTGCAGCAACATCCGACCAGCATCAGAGCTCTGAGCAGATAGAAGGTTCTCAGAGTCCAACTAATCCAACTTTGGAGCAAAACCTGTCGGTTCCCTCCAGACCTCCTGTGGATGAAGGTGCAGCTCAAGATCCTCGGAGCCCGTTGCCAGGAGCACCCGGGAGAAGCATCAGTTCTACTCCTGGAGGTCCGAGGCTGTTGGGTGGGGACGAGGAACCACTGCTGCCCCCACCACCTGGCTGCACTGCACTTGCCTCGGGTGCTTCCCCACCACCAGCTTTCCCTGCGGCCGATGTCGATCGGATCCTTGGCGCTGGTTTTTCCAGGAGGGAGGCTCTGGAGGCTTTGGCACAGGCAGATGGCAACGCAGATCTCGCCCTTCTCATTTTGCTGGCCAAGAGCATCGTCGTTCCTACGTAACTGGGGAAGAGGCAGCTGACTGGGGTGTCTTTCAAAGGCTCAATTCCACACCACCACGGACAAGCAGATCGAGCTGGATTTTTGTTTTCATTATTCTCAGCCAAAGTAACTTGTCTCTTCCGTGACACTCGTTAGATTTGGCCTTTGAACCAAAAGAAAAACCTTTGCTTGGACAGGATAACTTAAACCATGCCTGCTGGATTCCAATCCGTGGCTTTCTTGGGCTGCACAGCTGGAGAACGAGCTCCAACATCACGAGTGAGAAGCAGAGGCCACTGCGGGAGCAGGGGGTGGGGGTGGGGGGCAGGAGGTGCTGGCTGAGCTCAGCTCAGTCCCCCCCACTCGCTCCTCCCAGGGACTCTGTGGCTGTGGGTTTAGCTCCCTGACCCTGTCCCAGCAGCCACTGGAGGTAGGTGGGTGCCCACGGACGGGTCGGGCTTTGCAGGAGGAGCGAGGGGTGGAAGTTGCCCCGGGGGGTGGTGGTTGGGGGGGGGTTGGTTTGGGAATGTGCTGTTTTTGGGAGTGCACGGGGAAAGCAGCGCCTGTTTTTTGCCAAACCCTTTGATGCTCTTGGGCCAGCGTGTTCAAGTTTACAACGTGGGGATCGAAGGAGGGAAGGGATAGAATTTGGTGCTACCAAAACTTAAGGTGATGTTTTAACTTATTTGAAGATGTGCTGGTATTAATTGTAGCTGGGGTGGGGAAGGGAGTATTTTACCTTTTTTTTTGTTTCCTAGCCTTGCCCACATCACGTTTCCCCCATAAGAAAGAACAAGCTCAACCACTTTAAGGCAAAACCTTAACGATGAAATTGTTTATCAAACCATCCACGTGTCGTGGCTCTCAATCCCCCCGTGCCTGGGGAAGACTGAGCACTTCCAGTGGCCGTGTTCTCCACACACCATCCAGGGGGGGTGATCAGAAGAAGGAAGAAATCTGCTTTGCACTAGTTTATCTGGGTGTTTGGGGATGACCAGCCTTTCAGCTGGGGCAATGCCAACTGCCACAGCCTGTGGTGGCTGCTGGGGTACTGACTGAGTCCCCCTGAAAGGCTCCCTGAGAGGGTTTATGAAACAAATGCGCTGAGGTGGCTTCTGCATTAAACCATCGTGGCCTTCTGGGAGGTCCCTGGTGAGTAGCCCACGTGGTGAGGACTCACCAAGGCTGTGCTGTATGAAATCCTTTCCAGGTGCTTTCTTTATTTTATTTTTTCTTTTGAGGAGCTATTTTGAGATGCTCTGCAGAGCCCCAGAACACTGTTTGGGCTGGGGAGGGAAAGCTTGGTGGGAAATCAGGTACCAAATTTTAAGTAGGAACGTTGAATTAGTCCCACTTGTCACTAATCCACTCTGAGGTTTGCAAGTGTTCCTCTTGGACTTTGTTTTGAGCTAAACCTGAAGTGATGGGTCAGCAGTGGCTGGAAGCATGTTTTTGTTCATGGCTTTCCTTTGTTGTTCTTGTTGTCTCAGGCCTGTGTTCCTGGTGTTTTCTTTTCCTTGTTGCATAGCAGATTTCTGTGCCAGGCTTTTATCAGTGCAGGCTGGCATTAAAAAAGACAAATTTGGTGTCATCTGTAAACTTGCAGGAGTTTCTGATGGCAGTGAGCAGGGCTTGTCAGATTATTTTTTTAGTCACTTGGGCAGCCAGGAGATCCTTTAGAATAACAAGGAGCTTTTAAGTCATTCCTGTCTGTTGAACAGAGCTTTTTCATGAGCTGGCCACATACCAGCTGGGCCTGGAGCTCCCAGACACATTAAGCTCATAGAATCATGGAATGGTTTGGGTTGGAAGGGACCTTAAAGACCATCCAGACCCAGGGCCATGGCAGGGACAGGGTTGTGTTGTGATACTTGTGGAGATGTCTGGGGTGAAAGGGAGCTCCAGAGCTCACCCAGTCCAATCCCTGCTGAGAGCAGGGACATCTGCAACTAGAGCAGGGTGCTCAGAGCCCCCCTCAAGCCCCACCTGGAATGTCTCCAGGGATGGGGCCTCCACCACCCCCCTGGGCAACCTGTTCCAGTGTCCACCACTCTGGTGGGAAAGAACTTCTTCCTTAGTTCTCATCTCAATCCACTTCTTGCTCATTTCAGCCATTGCCCCTTGTCCTTTCACTCCAGGCCTTTGGAAGCAGCCCCTCTCCAGGCTTTGGAGCAGCTCCCTTCAGGAGAGAACTTTGTGTTTGTAGAGGCAGTTGCTCGTAGCTTAGGTGAGGTGCTGCTGCTTTGCACTGAGCTGGTGAAAGGCTCACACACACACAATTTACTCTCTACAGCTTTTGAGCCATCAGCCAATTTGCTTCAACACTCAAGTTTTATTCTTTGTCAGATAGAAATCTGAAAACCCAGCCCTTCTGCCAAAGCTCTAGCCAAGCATTTATCAATAGTCTGAGAACTTCCTGGGTGACTCTCTCTGAACTGCTAGAAACAGCCTTCCCCCATCCCCCAGCCACTGATAAATACTTGTCAAACTGTTTTCTCAAGTTGATCCAAGCCTGGTGATTGAAATCATTTCTTTGTGTGAGTGGCTCCATGCTGCTCACTCACACAACAGGGTTTTTAGGAGCAAGACTTAATGTCAGAAAAAAAACAGGACAGCAGTGAGTATTTCAGGTTAAAATAAATGTAATAGGATGTGTATTTAGCCAACACTGTCTGCAACTTGTGCTCTGCTTTGATGTGCTTGTGTGTCCCTGTGTGTGTGCACATCCCTCCCTTCTTCAGTCCCTGAACTGCTCTCTGTGCTCACCAGGCCCACGGGCACTGTTGTGGCAGCAGGGGGTAGACACCACCACAAACTTCATGTTCCCAAGGAGCCATCTGCCCTCTCCATCCATTGCTGCTCCAGGGCACTGCTGTCACCTCACCTTGGTGAAAAGTTCAGAGAGAATAAAGCAACACTTGGAAGCTGCTTCATAAAGATGCCAGCAGCTGGGAGGGCTTTTGTGGGTCCACAGAGCTGGTTTCTGGGTGTTCCCTGGAGACCCTGCACTCAGGTGCCTCCGCTCTCGGTTGCTGGGACCTGTTCCTTGGAGATGCTGAAGGAATTCACTCTGCCTCTTGCTGTTCCTGTCCACGAGGCTCTGTGTGAGTTTATTTAGTGAAACAGCAGCATCTGAAAGTTTCTGGGCACGGATAATTGTGACAGGAGGGGGGAGATGTGTCCAGGTGACAGTACCTGGCTGCCTTGGTGCTTCCTACCTTCACCTCCCTGCCTGTTCAGCTTCCTGTGTCCACACTTGGTCTCCACGACTGTTAACCTTGAACCTCTGAGTCCCCTCCTCTCTGTCCTTGGTCCCTCCCTCTTGCCAGCTCCTTCCCTCTAAGGTAGCAATATCTAAGTGTACTTGCTGAGTGTTTAACTGACAGGTAAGTTTTCTTTAAAACACATTTACATGCAAAAGGAGGAACAGATCCTAGAGGTTTCTTCACCAGACTTGGACTTCTTGCCAGAAGGCTCCCCCAGAAGCTAATGGGAATTTGAGAGGTGGTTTTTTTTCCTGCCTTTCTCAGGAGGCAGCTGGGGAAGCAGGGTCAGGTTTGTGCCCATCATTCCCTTCTGAAGGGTTCAAGAGATTTCTTCCTGCACTGTGTAGACGAGGCTTAGTCCGTGGCTTGGGCTACTCTCTGACTGATGCTTTTTAGCTTTGGAGTTTTTGACTCTCACATAAGGAACTTGAGGGAATCAATACTCAGGAATCCTAAAGCTGGTTGCATTTGTGTCATTTACTCTTCTGGGCTGACCATGCTGTGGGTGTCCTCGCAGGTGGCTGAAGGGAGGAGGGGTTGTGTCATCAGAGAGTGGGATGTGGTTCTGCCCAAAGTAATACACACTTGATTCTTTTTTTTTTTTTCTTTTTTTTTTTTTTTTTTTTTAATATTGGGGGACTGTTTTTCAACCAAAACGATGTGTAAAAAAAAATTTGATATTTAAAAAAAATGAATAAACACTTTATCATAATGTTGCTTGGTTGGTCTGTCTGTATTCCTGAGGTCACCTGCACTCAAATCCCTCTCTGGCTTTTTTTTTCCTAAAGCCAATGGAATTTCTTTAACATTTCATTGCCATTTTGAACACAATGAGTAGAAATCTGTGGCTAAAATGATTCTGGTTGACAGGGCCTAAACAGGCAGGAGAAATTAATGTATTTCTCTTCTACAGGGTTGGTAAATCCTTCAGGCAGGACTTGGAAGTGGAAGAGCATTAGAGTGTAATAAACCAAACACAGGACCTGGCCTTGGTGCTGTCTGCTGGATAAATGAATGAGGGACCTCCTCACATCTCCTCTAAATAATCTTCAGACAGACTTGGAGGTAGTTGGTTTACTTTTTCTGGCAAAAAAAAAAAAAAAGGGCATTTATAACCCTGGAAAGCTCATGAGAGTTTAGTAGAAATAACTTTTTAAGTGCTGTTCTCCTGGTGTCATATCATCAGAGGTTTTGGGAAGGGGGAGTAGAGGATCTTTCTCCTTTGACCCTCATGGCACTGTCTGGAGCAGCATTTCCCTCATGGAGCAGTAGGTCCTTTTTAATTAATTTTTTTCCTTGAAAATGCCATTTTTCTTGAGACAAGTGATGAGTTTTGAACCATTTTGTATTTCTTGATATCCAGAGCAGTCAGTGTTAATACCTGATGAGCAGAGATGCTCAAAAATGCAAGGGGTGATGAGTCAGTTGCTGTGACCAAGCACCTCCTGGACAGTGGCTCCTCATCAGGTGTTCAGAGCTCTACTCGATGCTGGTGTCACCACTGTGGCTGTGTCACATCATTAAGGTGGGTGTTAATTAGGAGGGTTTGTCAAGCTTACTGGGGTGGTTATCTTTCATGGGTGCTTTCAGAGTAGGACAAGGGACTCCCCCAGAAGTCTACTGTTTAAAAATGACAAAGGAAGGGTTATTTCAGTAGACAGGTGTCTGCTGAGGCTGCAGGAAGAGCAGGAGCTGAGTGTGGAGAGGTGAGTGTTGCATCATTCCCCTGCCTGCCCAGGGACAGGCAGCAGAAGAGGTGGCTGAGCCATCCCTTGCTCCTCACTGAACTCCTTCCTCCTCTGAGGGTTTTCACAAGTGCCAAGTGAACCCCTCTGGGGGCAGGTGTGTCACCAGAATGGGATTTGGGAAGTCCTTACTCAGCCATCTGCTCTGCTGCTTCTTCCCTCAGGGGGTGGAAGGGCCCCCTTGGAAGTGGAATCACTCTGCTGTGACATCAGTGTCTCCCACAAGCATGCTGCTAATGCCAGGGTGCTGTCACCAGTGCCAACACAAGCATCCAGTCGTGCAGACAAGGCTGTGAGGGCTTGGGGGCTGAGGCCCCTCACAGCAGCAGCTGTCACAGGAGGGTCTTGTTCTCAGGTACAAGTGAAAAGGGGACGAGCACTTGTGCCCTGTCGTGAAAACAGAGGTGTGCTCCCAACACTGAGGTGCAAGGCTTCTGCTAAGCTTGGCATTTCTTCTGGGGCTTTGCCCAACACTAAATGTTTTCCTCCCTGTACTGGTACCTCCTGAAGTGCTTCTTTGTCTTCTGGATCCCTGGTAAGGTGTGTACCTGAGGAGAATGGGGTCGTACGTGTTGCTGCAGATGAGACACCTCTGACTCAGACTCTCCTTCCCCTTGTGACAGGCTCCTGATGGCTCCTCTCTGCTTGTGATGTTCTTCATGCCAACTTCAGGCTGTAAATACCCAGCAAAGAGTTAAAAGTCTCTGGGGAAAGGGAGTAGGAAGGAGATTATCACAATCAGGGAGCTTTTTAAATGCAGAGAAGTGAATTTTCCATTAAATCCCCAGTTGTGTGGTGGGTGCTTTAAGGGATTACGACCAACTCCTTTGACTTGGAGTAAGACACAGACTTGGGGCATTCAAAACATGCAGGAACTGTGTAGGAAAGCAGGAAGTCTGTGGGATCGTGGGATTACCCAGGGGTATGGGCTGCACTGAGAGCCTCCAGAGCAGTGCAGAATGCAAACAGAGCGGGTTTAAAATCCTAAAATTCACCAGCAAAGAAGAAAATGGGGCCTTGGATCTGTTGAGCTGCTTTAAAAGGGGCCGAGCTGAGCTTGCTGGTATCTCCAGTGGCTTTTGAGGGATCAGCATTGGATGGTTCACACTCAGGACTGCCCCAAGTAGCTGGGCTGTGCATTTCAGTGGGTTTGTTTCCATCCATTCCTTCCCAGCTCAGCAGGAGAGGTTCTTCTTCCTCAGGTGCTGAGACAACATCCCATTCTTATTGGCTTCTCCCTCAACACAACCCTTCTGCTTCTCCAGCCACTGGAGCTCAGAAAAGGAAGAGTTTAATGGCTTGTTTTGAATCCAAACACTAACGAGCTGGGTGCTCTTCCCAGGGTGTTTCTCCCAGTTTCTAAAGCAGTTAAACTGGCCGGGCTGTTCCTTCGCTGGCAGGCTCAGCCTGATGTGTTTTCAACATCCCAGTCCTCAGCTCTTCCCTCGGTTATTTACCGAGGCAGGGGGGGGAATGGTGCAGGGGAAAAGGCACTCTCTGGGTCTCTGCTGCCTCTGCCTTGTTTAAATGGCTTTTACTTTCGGTTCCAGTCCTAGTTCTGGGCGGGGAATGAGGCAAGGGCGATGAGCCAGCCCCCAGGGACAGGGACAGCCCCAGCACCGGGGCCTTTCAACTCCAGCTCAGGAGGAGGGTTCATGGTTCATTTTGGTGTTTGGTTTTGGTTTTGGTTTTTTTTTTTTACTTTAACCCCAGCTCCACGAAGCCTCTGCACCAGCTCCTGGCTCTGTCCGGGGATGGTGAATGTGGTTTGTATTTTGGTTTAGGATTTTAGGATGCTTGGGTCTGAACAACACTGCTCTGGCCAGTTTTTGGCTCCAAGGTGCCAGGCCACCAGGCACATGAACGGCAGCAGAGGTGGATCCAGAGCTGAAGCCCTCGGTTGTGGGTGCTCATGCCCCTCACCTCCCCTTGCTGGACCCCGGGCTGAGAAGGACCCAAAGCCATCTCCCCTCACCCAGCACCCTGTCCCCTTCCTCCCCTTCACATCCCCTCGCTGTCACCTCCTCACCCACCCTGGGGCTTTGAGGGACCTGCTGCCATCTCCACCCCCTCGCTGTCCCCAACCCCATCTCCCCTCTCGTCCCCTCCACGGCGCCACAAGGGACCCAGAGTCATCTCCCCTCGTCCCCCTCACTGTGCCACCCACACCGGCCCTCGGCGAGCCCGGGGCCGAGAG
>JANHGL010002308.1:0-17619 GCA_024611195.1 Ceyx melanurus | reverse complement strand
TATTAAGGTTTAATAATTTAAATTTAAATTAAGGGGGTGGAAATTTGAGCAAAGAACCACATCTCCTGTATTCCCTGGCATGCCTACAGTGTTATATAAATAAATAATCAGATGAGCTTACCATGTGTCACCCATGGCAGAGGGAGGAAAACAAATTTTTTTTTTTTACTCTGTTACAGTCAACAGTTTCCCACCCGTATACAAACTACTGTGTAAAGTCAAGAATGCTCTGAAATAAATATAAATTATTCATCCACACATTATTTTATCAAAAACTACCACTTTAAATCAATTGAAACTTAGATCTAAAATGCCATTAGGTCTAAATGTCTATTTCAAAGTGTTCTGTTACTATAAGGTTTTAAGAAAAGGAATGAATTGAAAATACAAACCAATAGACTCTGGCAGTTGTTGAAGTGAATTACTAGATAACAGTAGATCTTGTAGGCTTTCACAACCTGAAATACCTTCTTCAACTACTTCAATGTTATTTTTAGAAACATCCAAGTAGGTCAGTTGTTTCAAAGTGCCTATGAACTAAAAGCAAGAGAAAAAAGAATGCAACAAAATCCAGCAGATTTGACAACAAACTGTCTGAAGTGTAATGCCAGAGGAAAAGAGAAAACCTATTTTATAATACTGAAATACGATGTTATGCAAAATATCTGAGCTTTATAATGAAATATTTTGCGCAGATATGCACAGTTGATACTTTTCCACACAGACACATACACATCACAGTAGTTCTGCAGGTCTCAGAAGTCAGTCTGCTGCAAATTCAACAGTTTGATCAGTTACCATGAATCAAAGAACTGAAATTTAGAACTAGCTTTGATAACATGATGACATCACTAGAGTCCAATGAAGTCTTTTAAAGCCTTTATTTTTTGCCTTTTGTTTAAAACTGTTTCCTACTTAACCTCACAACCAACAATGAATCCCTAATTATACTAAACTGAAGAAAGATACCAAAATATAAGATTGTATTACTTTTCCATATGAACCATGAATAATTTTTAAGAGCTGAATGCACTATGCTACTAGAATCTTCACAGGGAAGATGCAGTTCCCTTCACAAGTACAAAGCAGTTCCACTTGTGAAAGTACACAAGCAGTTTTACTGATAAGTAGAAATGTTCAATACATTCACTAAACTCTTCATTGAAGCATTAGCTGAACTGAGGAAAGACAGTAGAGAAGAATACCTATCAGGCAAGAAAACCTCACGTCAGAGGTGTGACAGTGATTTCATGTCTGAAAAGAGACTTAACAGCTGAATCCCTAATTTCAAACACTCATTTACTAGTTTGCTACAATATAAGCACAGGCTCACAAGTACTTCAATAACAGGTCAGCCTGGACTCCACACAATTCTGATAGATGTCGGGAACACAGACAAAGTAAACAGAACACTATCTCAGGAAATGGCTATGCTCCCTGTAGATATCACACCTGAACAGGCACTTTCAAGTGCTTTACAGGCACGGCCAGTAAAAAGTCATACAATTTAATTATCCTGTAAACTTCTGTTTGACATCTAACATCATATAATCCCATTCTAGAGGGGCTACTCAACCCTAATTTGATCCAGGATTTTATCTAGGATTTTTATCTCTTTCCTGAACTAGAACATAACTTTTCACTGAGAGGCATCATCTAACTTCCAATGAAAGGAAAGCTGTGTACCCAGCTCTCATGATTGGTGACAAATTCTAGGTGGACTAGTTAAGCATTTAAGTGATACTTAAGTAACATTAAAATTACAAAGCAACTTTAACATATATGACCACTGACAACGCAAATACCATTGTAAATACTAAATGTTTAACAGAGTAAAAGAACTTACCCCCGGAATAAGTGTTAGTCTATTACCATCCATCCAAAATTCCTTTAAACCACTCAGTTGTTCAAGTACTTCAGGCTGCAAAGGGAATATTTTTTTAATAAACTTCGTACAAAAAGTAGTGAAAGGCAAAACCAACTTCAGTGATTAATCTATTGCAACTTTAAGTCATGCTTTCTAATAGCAGTTATATACAGTTTTTTTAAATGGATCAACAAAGAAAACTCAGATAATTCACTTTTCTGAAATGTATCTACCAGATATACAAAAATATTTATGGAACTTGGTAACAACATAAAAAAAACCACCTTAGACTAGGAGGTTTTTGTTTGGTTGTTTTTTTTTTTCAGAAAGTATCACTGTTCAACTGGAGCACACAGTAAATTTATGTTATGTGTATCATTTCCTTCCCAGTGGTTGAGGTCTAATACCCCTTAAATTCCATCAATTCAAAAGACCTGTTTTTAAAAAATCAGAGTGTTTTTAAATTTTGGAGAATAAAGAAACATGTTTTATTTTTCTAGCAACAAAGGGTACATTTGCATGATACAAGTAAAGCATTTCATCCACAAAGTGTAGTGCAGAATCATGCATCTATTACAGCTTATTGGCAGAAGTATCTTATCAAGAAAAAAATCACTACTTGGTAAACATCCACACTGCATATGCTTTCCTATTGCAACTTCCCTCCTGAGAAAGTAATACAAAACAAGTGTGACTGCACCTTAGCAACCACAACCAAGTTCTCTTAAGTGCAGTACTCAAATTTTCTTGTGTAAATATACATCATTGCTGCATAGGTTGCAGTCCTGAATTCCATTGAAGACTGACTTTAAGACAGATCTTTATCCACAAAGAAGCTTCAAAACTTGAAAAGCACAAACCTTGTGCTTTCACCAAAAGATCTTAATGAGTAAGTTACCAGTAGTTGGGTTTTGCACATGAAAGGCTGGAAGAATGAAGCAATAGGCCAAAAATATATCCAAACAGGTAAATTTGCAGCTTATACTTAGTTCCTGGCTATTACATCTTAATGTGGCCTAAGAACATTAATTTAAGGCCCCTCACATAAGTATCTACCTTCCAGTGAGAACACAGCAGTAATGATAATGGCTAGATATGTAATAATAGTACAGAACAATGCCTTAATTGTACTTCCCTCTCTGCCTAACCATAGAACTAGGCAAGTGTTCACCCATGATCTACTGGTGGGACACAAAGGCTTGACTTTAATAGATGAAAGGTCAGTATGTTCTGCTGTACTTCTATTTCTGTTTGCTTTTCCAAAAAGTATTTGTAGAAGCACAGAGATCTCAAGGGATTGTAAAGAAATAACATATATTTCTCATGTGTGAGATCATGAACAGGAAATAAGTTGAAGGAAAATTACCTCAACTGTAAATACTACTTTGAACAATATTCAAATAAATTTGTTTCCCTCAAATCTAAATATTTGTACACAATAATAAAAGCAGGTTATGCACATCTTATACAGTACATGCAACACTAAATACATGATAGTGTTTACTGTAAGCCAAATAATTGTATATAATTCAAACATTTTATTTTTTTTTTTTACTAGTACAGTAACCACATGATACCATGGAGTATTATTTTCAAATTGAGGAAAAACACACTCATCAGAATACATATAATTTTTCTAACAGGGAGAATATTTTAACATATGGTCTATATAATATTTGTTCAGTAGCAGAAATCTTAAAAGGATTAAAAATACATTACAGGATGAAGATACGCAAAAAAGACATAAAGCCTTGTTACTAAGGCAAAACTCACCACTTCTGTGAATTCATTACTCCCTAAATCCAGTCTCTCCAGCTGAGTCAGTCTGGACATGGTTCTGTACAGGAAGGCGATTAGCAAGTAATTAGATCTAAGGAAATACCAGTTACATCCAATCTTCCTGTATTCATATGAATACATTGTTTTAATCAGCATTAAGAATGTATGTTGTTCTGTAACTAAATGGATGCCTAAATAAGGTCACATTTTCACACACTGTTCAAACCAGGCACATAGACTGACTCCTGACTGTCACGCAGACTACAAAGCAACTTATCTATAGATTAGTTTACAGAAACAAAGGACCACTGGAGCAATATTTATGATAGAGTAACTCAAGAAAGTTACTCTTGAATACTTCAATTTTTCACCTACAGTCACGGTAAGCCTGCTCAGCAGCCGAAGACTGGTTAACAACATTCTTTCCTTTCAAAGAAAGGCCACTCACTGTCTCAGCATCAGCTAAACAAAAAGTCCACTGCTGAATTACAGTAACCAGCACCACCTTTCTCCTCTCCGGACCACTGACAAAGTTGCTTCCATATTAATATGGTCTGGAAGGCTAATTGTATCTTTAGTCCCACAAGAAATCAGGATACTAAATTGGATTTTATGACATATCAATATTCTTTAAGCAAACTTATGGAAAAGATTAAATCAACAACTGAAATCAAGTAAAATCCATTCTTTCAACCTGTGATTTGGTAACATTGTTGTTCTAATTAAGTTTATTTTAGGGACTCCACAGGTATTATCTACCACTGAATATGGTCTACGCAGTCAGTGATCCAGTCAACAGCAGCACTAAAAGTATTTTCAAAGGGACTGTGAATCCCTCATATGACATTATGTTTAATAACAGATTTCCACAGAACAATTAATATCTAAAATTTTGAAATATAAATCATAAGTGTGCATATACATATATATGATAAAATTCTGGAGAAAGTCTTTCATATTATCAGTATATATGTATGAACACTAATAATAGTTATAAAAATCTGCATGAGGATGAGATGCTCTATGCAGCTAGCTATTCAAGGCTTCAACTGTTCTTCAAATTTATGTAGTCATTTCATTTCAGAAGTTTTGAGACAGTGCAAAATCAATGTTATGTAACACTGACAGTGCAAGTAATTTTACTGATTTCAGGTGTGTTCCCACCTTTTCCCCCACCCCCCCAATTCAAAGTGTCTGCAACCTCGCAAATGCTCCCACTGATTTTAAAACATAAACAAACGTATTCACAAGACCAAGGCTTGGGTTACTTTCTTTCTCTTCCCTGCTGTCTGCCTAATCTATAGCAGTGCTAAAGGAGAATAATATAGAACTGGGAACAAAAATTTACAAGATCATGTGTTATACCTACTTCCATCTTTGCCACAGTACTATGTAATACCTTCCATAAACTGAAAAAACAGTTTCATAATTCATATTATTGAAGTTGCTGTCAAATCAGTTCAACACAAAGGCACTGAGTAATTTAAATTACACCTCAGATTCTGATGTCATAAACAGTCAGCTTATGAATCATCGTAATTACACTTTCAAATAACTTGCTTCTTTCTAAAAAAGTAACCTTTTTTACTTTTTTTTGACAATTAGACAATAGTCAGAATCTTTAAAAGACAAAAGTAACCAAACAAAAATCTTCTTATATTTCTATTGAACTTTTTTCCCATTTTTCAGCTACCTATCAGATAAATGCCTCTAAAATAGCCTCTTGTGCATTTCTGCTTGCCCTTCAGTAGGAACACTTTCATTGAGCAGGTCTGAATTATAATACTGCCAGTATTGCAATCTCTGACTGTGGATAAGCTCTAAGCAAAACGATGCATTGGCACAAAACAAGGTCGATTTAGTGTGTTGACATGAATTACCCATTTTGATTAACACTCTGAGTGCTTCATGGTTTGGTGTTAAATATTCAGCAAGAGGGCTAGCTTATTTTGTAGAAATTTGCCCAAATACATTTAATGACAAACACAAAATAGTTCACTACAGTGAAAATACTGAAAAATTGAGTGGTGGGGAGCAACAGCTGTATTCTAGCAAAAATACACACGTACTGCTGCACCTTACTAGCTTAAAAAATACCAGCTTCTAGTTTTCCTGTTTAAAATATGTCACATGTTCCTTTTAAAACACAGATTCAGGTTTGGAAAACTGTCTTAAGTTCAACTTTCACATCAGCTTCTGTTCTGACGTAACTATTAACGCCAGACCATGGATGCATTTGTGGGCCAGGTCAACTGCTGCACGATTGTATTAGAGAGGAAGGAAGATTCACTTCTTGCAGACTGTGGACATGACAATGATTTTTTTCTTCCCAGTATGCACCATATATAAACAATGTATGTTTCCAGTGCCTCAGTGTAGTAAAATGCATATGAACATGGTTAAACTTAAAACATCAACCAGCCAACCAAGTCATCTCAGTAGCTTTAATTTCCCTTAACTGAACCACCAGAGAACTAGAACAATAAAGGTGGCAGCTCAGCATGTACTGTAGATTGTTCTGGAGATACTGTAGAGGATATTTTCACCACAACTGCTGCTTAGTTTTCCAGCAAGGATGAAACCCTGAAAATACTTAAGTCAATAAAAAAATTCCCAGCAGCTTCAACAGAAGCTGTCTTTGGCTTAAATACATTACAGCATTTGTTTAAGTGTCTCATCACTAAGAGACCTCTGTAAACTACTCTTTTTAAAGTAACATAATTCATGCTACTGGTGTTATTATGGCAATTATGTTCAGAGTAATTTTATAAACAAAATATGTGTTAGCTCTAAGTTTTAATTATAGCTACTTTTCCTACACTGGGACTAACTTAATTTACAGGGCTACTATCCTAAATTACATATCCTTTAATATTTTTTTTTCTGGTTAAAATTATTAATAGCAGAAAGAGCAAAGGATAGAGAGTATCCATGTCACACAAATGAGTAGAACACTTCACACCTGGAAGATTTAAGTTTCTAATTTCTGATGCTATTAACTTCATTCCAGATACAAGGTCTGATATCTTTATACAGCAGACACCACACAAAAAGGGAATTCCAATAGAACATATCCCTTGGTCATGTCTTAGGCATATAATTAGCTATAGTTACCAAGAAAATTGGCTGTTGTACTTGAGGGCCTGGCAATTCACACTTCAGCCTACTGCATGAAAGTTTCTGATATGATCTGAGCTGGACAGAGTGAACATTCGATTGTTAGCTCCTCCTCTTCTCCACCAAAGCATCGTGTAACCACCGAAACCAGTACTCTCTACCTGCTCCTGTTGCTAGAGGAGGATCCCTTTTACAGTACACTACAACATATCTGACTCGAGGTGATTATTCACATCCCACCTTTTTAGATCTCTCTCTCTCTCTTTTGCCTGACCTCTGCTTTCTACTTCTGTTAACCCATTTAGATCTCCAGAGTCCAAGCCACAAAATTTAGAGCTTTGCTCTAGCACACAGAAACACCAGGAACTTCAACACCATCAGTCTAGGCTTGTCAGATGAAATGAGTGAAAACTGCAAAGCAGGTTTAGAAAGATGCTAGATTTTAAGAGAGAGATATAATTGAATTTAGTGTTAAAACAAATGCTGTAAGAATTTATAGAACTATTTTACTCTTACAGAAAACACATCTGAGGAATATGCTGCCATTATGCTAAAAAAGCCTCTTGCATTGTAGAACAGGTATAGCATTAAAGATTCCACTCAACACAGTAACGAGCTATTTTCTTCATCCCTGAAGTATGCAAAATGAAAAAAAATAAATGTTCAAGTCATGTCAAACACACTCCCTTAGTGATTCTGATCAAGCATTTCAAGTTTAACATGTGATTTAATAATCTTAAATAACAATGTCTACATCTCAGCCAGCCATCAGAACTGTAACCAGACAGGCACTTGGGTTGCAATACAATACTGCACACAAAAAGCATGAGACATCTCAGAATGATGATCCTGAGGTGTCCAGGTCCTGATTTAAAAATCTCAACAGGTGGATCAGAAATCTATAGAGCTGGAAAGGGACAGAAAAAATAATGAAAAAATCATCTTTGCAAAGGCAGATCTCTAAGTAGGAGATCAGTCACTCTTGAGGGAGGCATCATTTCAGCAGTGTGCTGGGAAGTTTTCTTGTAAGAACTTCTTACATTTACTTAGCTACATATTTTTAAGCTGTGATATACCTTTCAATGTACACTAAATTTTTAGTATAACTACAGAAAAAAAACATCCAAAAGTAGTTTAAGAATCATCTACTTACTTTGGCAATATTTTTAACTGGTTTTCTCTAAGTTCCAATATCTGGAGTTTAGTTAATCTGTAACAGACATAACACATTACCACAACATTATTACAGAAGCAATCTCTGAACTTCTTTATATTGCTTTATTAAAAAAAAATAATCTACAATTCATCAAGAACACAAATATGTTCACAAAAATCTGCATGTTTAAAATTTATTCATTGGAGTCTGCTTTACTAAAGCAGCAAACAAAGTAGATCTGTTTTTCTGCACCTGTCTGAACTCATTTGGTTTCCTTCATTCCAAAGATTTTAAAGCACTTTATTGGTTTCATTATGCATATACATTACCATCATATAGAGAAGGACACAGGAATAAAAAAAAAAAGGTAGGATCCATCAGCACAAGTTAAAACACCAAATTTCTAATACTGGCCATGTATCAAACCATTTCATATAAAAAGCCTCATCAGAGGAATACCTATTGTCTTCCACATGGTAAAAATGACCTTTGACTTCATCTTGGATTTCCTTCTATATTCTCTTTCTAGTCAGCTTCTTAATACATTTTGATATTTCTGTTAGGCAGTTTGACCTTGTAAATCCTTGGATGCAAGGTAAATAACCTCTAAATCCAAAACTCAACTGCTTGGCCAAGATAAGTTCAAAGTAGTGTTGATACTCAAGCAACGTACCATGGAAGCAATGTCTCAGTGGAATTTTTTGCATCAGGACAGCAGTAACAAGACTCTCTCTTTGTTTTGACAGAAGCTGAATTCTGTTTAAATACAGGCAGGAGTGTAAAGACCCACTAACAGCCCTTGCACAACACAAAATAGGGCATTAACTTCTCTGGCTTACTTACTTACTATACTTACAAGTAAAAACGGAGCTGAAAACAGTATTTCTTTTTCCTCTAGACATTTGTTTATTTATATTTTAAAGTAACAGTCTGCCATGCCTATGAATAACCTTAGAGTCTAACAGTCACCTTGAAACAGAGAAGAGGTCAACATAGCCCAGCACTGCAAACAGTTCTTGCCATCTGGTAGCAACTGCTGGAAGGGAAACTCCTCCCCATGACTTCTCAAAGGAAAACCAACTCTCCTACTTTTAAGACGAACTATGTTAGCCACAAGTCTATCTCCTCTGTAGTGTCTGGTTTTTTATTAAGAAAAATCTTGCCACTTGTTTAGACTATTAGAAGAATGTATAGACAATCATTAAAATGCCAACAAATAAGGAGTATGCAGCCTCAGCCTTAATGTGGGCTTTTGAAACACAAACTCTGTACTAGAAAGCAAAATAATAAAGGCTTCTGCATCATAAGCAACTTTTTTGCTAGTGGAGTGTATAACAGATCTGATGCTTTTAATCGTTCATCAGTGCATTACTAGTAAACGGACAGAGAAGAAAAGGCCAACAACTCTGATCACAAATGACTGATCAACTAATGTTCACTACTGGACTGTACAACTGCACCTATTAGTTTATCTCCTAACATGCCAAACTTCTGCATGACTATTTGGGGTCTTCCTAATATCTTGTAAATGATCCTAACACAACTATAACCATACAACCTAAGGCAACTGCTTTCACATAGCAATATGCTGGTTAAACTATTGGCTGTATTTCCCAAGAGACAGGCTTGGTGTACAAGGGACAGGGCAGGAGAGTGACAATCTGGGAAAAGAGAGCGTAAAATAAGAGTGAAGAGAGAAAAAAGCAAAAATGACTAAATAATCATGATAAGAACAGGAGGAACTACTGCAACTGGGAGTCTTCCTTTTAACAGTATTATTCCTTCACTTTTGTCCCAATATTTAATAAATTTTAAAGAGGTAGGGTTTTAGTGCTGGTCTTGTATTTAAGCTATTACATGGAACTTGCTTAGTCAGCACTCCATAGATATGCTAAGTCTTTCAGAAAGACTCCTGACAACAAGGCACTTGAGATGTGAATGAAGGAATCTGTACATCCAGGTGAGGACAAGTGGAATTGCAGATGTCCTCATTCGCTTCCAGTTACTAAATTATAATCAACCTGTATTTCAGAAATACTCATCTCCTATATTTACCAGACTTCTGTTGTAAAAGAAACAAGTATGTCAATGAGTTTTATTTCTTGGCTTCTCATAAGCATTCTGTCCGTCCTTCAAAAGCCCAACTGAAAAGAGTGATACAGTTTCAGATTTTTTTTCTGTAACTATTACATAACATAAATGGATTGACAATGTACAACTTTTTTCCTTCCTCCAATTCACACCTGCTTGACAAGCAACAAAAACCGCTGTGTGTAAATTTGAAACTGAACATAGATACTATGTTCCATACTCAACTTACCTGCCAAAATTGGCTGGCAAAAACTCAAGAAAAGCATCATTCAGGTACAGCTGCGTTAGGTTTAACAGTTGGGAAAATCCATCTGGAAGCCTATATAAAAATAAAACAGCATAGTGTCTTTATTTCAGTTATATTCATGGCATTAGGTCATATTTTCTTAAGTAACAGCATAGTATCAAAATCCTACATATTCATCACATTATACTTAAGATACCAGAATTTCTATAAATAGTTACCCATTCTTTATTAGCTTCAAAACTTTTTAAGTATTGAAGACAGTATCAAAGGGTAATAAAATCTACATACAACACATACAGATTTGCTACATATTTCTGATCTTCAGGCACCTATACAGAGAAGGCAATCATTAGAGGCAGTAAGATTAATTAAAATCTACTCAGCCTTTTTTTTTCCCCAGAAGAGTTATGTTGCTCAGTTTGCATCTCTCAGTGCTGCTTCAGACAAATTAACTTTGTCACTACAGAAGATGACAGGAAAATATGCTCCTATAAGCTAAGTTTCCAAAACCATGGAAAAGACTTAGGAGTAAAATTAGTTGTTAAGAAAATAAGTATGATTCATTTCTCTACGTTCACACAGAAGCAGTGAACAACATAAGAAAGCCACATGATACAATGCAGAATTATCCACATAGTCTGTTAACTGGAGCAAAGTATGTTAATGAAATAGCTATACTGTATCACAGAGCAATGACATTAATGAAGATACTGGGCTGTTACATGTCTGGAGCAAGTCTGAGATTCAGCAGCGTTTGCACAAAATAGAAAACAACCCTTCAAAACTTAGAAACTTACTTTGAAATTGGATTTACGCTGGCCTCAACAACTGTCAGGACTTTACAATTTTTTATATTTTCTGGAAACTCCTGTATGCCTGCAAGATACCGAGAAAGGTAGGAAAAGTCTTAAATTATTAGAGTCCCTCAAAATCTCACAAGTGATGCACACAAAACCACTAGCTATAAACACTTTAATTCATAGAGCAACCAGTGCACTCAGTTCTCTGATATTTCATTTCAGATAGAGTTTCATTAAATAAATACTCTTCTGCAATACCAATTATTTTACTATACTACTTCTAAAGCATTTCATATTGTAGCTTAGCAGACAGCTCACCAAGCATCATTATAGAGCCATAGTACACTAATAATTTACACTACTCATTAACAACTATTAAAGTACTTGTAATTCAGATCAGTCCCTCATTCACAATATTTTTTTCTAAAAAAAATTAATAAATGTAGTAGAACAAAGTATCCAATAGGAAGCATTTGTCAAATGCACAGCTTGTATAACATTGAGGAGAAGTTGTAAGGCTTCAAGTTTTAAAGTATCTTTACAGTATTCATGGTTCTGAATAGATATTCCAAAATATGATATACACCTGCCGTTAGCTTCAGATTCTTTGTAGAGAAGGATAAAAACACCACAGACACGCAGAGAAGGATAAAATAACTTATACCTGGAAGTTAAATCAATAAGGAGCCTCCGATTTTTTTCAAGGCTATCTCCAGAAACAAAGTGAATCTGCAACCTTCATTTCTGACAAATTTGTGTTTTTTGAAAACTAACAATACAGGCCTTAAAAAACACAGGCCTCCATCACAGCAGCAGGAAATCAGTACTGAATCATTCTACTGACCAAGACTTTCACCTCAAACTTCTCCTAACAATGATTCATACTGCAATCCTTCCATATGGATTAAGAAATACAATATTTTTTCAATAAAAACCCATACAATAGTAATATAAAGTTAGTTTAATGCAACTGTTTATGTCAAATGTAACAAAGACCAAGATTTCTGACACTTCCAGTTTACTATCTTACATGTATATGCAGACAGAGTGCCCAAAAACATACATCAAGATGTGTCTATGGTGTCTAAAACGTACATCAAGACCTCTTTATTGCTGATAATATAACTTTAAAATAAGTGTCTATATTGCCTAGAGTAAACCACTCCTAAGCTATTCTTTGGAGAGAGTTGTGTTTCATACTCTCTGCTATGAGCTTTGCTGTTTGAGTTACATTCTCTAAGCTTAGTTTTTCTGAAAAATGGTCATACTACTGCCCTTGGCTTGATCTTTGCATGAAATATTGCTCTGGTCTAACATGTTAAACCTCATGGTTTTTAATATTAATGTTAGTTTCCACTGCCTGTGTCAAAAATTTACTTACATTCAGAAGATTTAAATCCAGGATAACTACCCAGAAACAAAACATTGCACATCTGCTAGAGAGGCGAATGTCTATGTAAACTCACTCTTCAGAGAACAGTCAAATAAAATATTAGCTATCCAAATACAGACATATTAAATCAGCATGCTTTTGTACATCAGAGGACTCTGCAGTAGTCTTCTGTCTGACTATGCCTTGGACAAGAGGCATCAACAGTTTTGACAACAGATTAACAACAGAAATTCAGCCAGTACCAAGAAAGATAACAGTGAAGGAGCCCATTAATTTAATTTTGCTGCTTAACAGACAGGATTTTTATGATACAATCTTTACCAACCACACTCAGCAGTTCAGTATGGATAAATGGCAGCCACCATTCAATAGAGCACTAAGTTGGGAATGACAGCATAAAATATACCTGATGTTTGTAGTCCACATTCAGAAGACAGACAAAAAATTAGGATATTGGTCCTCTCTACTATGTGATAGGAAGTTGCATTTACTTACTAAGTCAGCAACCTTCAGACTCTCACTTTTCCTCAACTCTACTCCTCTTGCATACTAGGAACATGTGATTACTGTTGGATTACTACACTTTCAGTTCTCCCCCCAAGAAAGTAAATTCAGAAAGCAAGTAATAGAGTAAGAAAGCGATACAACAGAAGGACAAACAGCTGTAAAGACCACTTTCCAAGAGGATCTGTTCCTTGTTTTTTCATCTTTTTTTCCCATCCATCCTTACTATCCAGAATCTTGTCTCCATTAAGGAAGCTCAGCAAATCTCAAGGGTCACCATGGCTGTATCTTTCCACTCTCCTTTCGCAACACTGTGCTAATTAATTTGTTTGATAACCACCCTCAGCCTCCATGAGCACCCAATGAAATGAGCACTGCAAACTGAGAGTCACATTCCTTTCTAAATCCTTTTTTTCATATATTTTGTCCACTGTTTCCTTTATATGCTGATACTCAAGGATTACAACAGGCAGTGCCACAGATGAACTGGGGGTTAGCTAATCTGTTGCAATCTTATCCCACTTTCCTTGGAAAGCACCATATGGACAGGTTCATCCTGTTGTTTCCTGCCCTACACAACATGGCCTTTAGCTTATTTCAATGCTGTAGCTGATTTACAGCTCTTGCTTACTGTTTTGGGAAAAAAATACAAACCATCAAGCTTCTAGATTACTAATACTTGCAGAACACAAGAGCAGAAAACAGGATTTCCTGGTAATCTTTAATTCTAATGATCCGATCTAAACTGAATTGAGACCAAAATTCTTTTTGTAGTTTCCCACAAAAGTGACATGTATGTAATAGCCTTTAGGATTTACTTGTCTGTTCATTCCTCCCTGTTTTCCCAAATTTCAGGTACTTTTAACTCACTGGCCAGTTCTACCACTAACAAGGCTTAAATACCGACAAAGGCCGCGGAGGAAAAGGCTCAAGGAGGAGTGGAAGGTTGTAAAGGAAAATATGGCAGTAAGGTAAGGAAGAGGAATCTAAAAATCTGGTCTGAATTATGCCCAATGCAGAAAGCATTCATCACTGGGAACTCTACTTGACAAAAACTCATCAGCTAACCACCCTAACCTAGAAAGTGATGCTTAATGACAATTCCAGATCAGCTGTGGCAGAAGCCAAAGGGCACACAAAAAAGGGCACATAAGGATTTTGGGTCAGTGGCCACAAATTTGAAGGTAATCAACCTCAGTTCTGGATCGCATAACATGGCTGAAAGATGGAATGTTGCCTGATCTTTAACTCCCCAGAGATCGATGATTGTTTTGTAACAGCTTGTTAGAGAAACTGTGCACAAATGTCCCTCTGTTTACACTGGATTAATTGCAAGTATAACTGGGGTTCTACTCACCATCTAGAGTTACATTCATCTCCATGTAGTCATATTTTTCTTCACAATCAAATGCAAGAACTACTAGGACCAGACATCAGTTAATGAAACCACTACTCTGTGCCAGCAGTGACAATGACCCCAAATCAAGTTCCACCTCTTCTTACACAGAAGCATTTTAAACAGTCTTACCCAAACAAAAAGATAAAAGAAAAAGAAATAATAGGAAAACCAAAACAAAGCAAAGCAAAACAAAACAAAGCAAAACAAAACAAAGCAAAACAAAACAAAGCAAAACAAAACAAAGCAAAACAAAACAAAGCAAAACAAAGCAAAACAAAGCAAAACAAAGCAAAACAAAGCAAAACAAAGCAAAACAAAGCAGAACAAAGCAGAACAAAGGGAGGGAGCTGGGACTGTTTAGCCTGGAGAAAAGGACACTGAGGGGAGACCCTCTTGCTCTCTGTAACTACCTGAAAAGGGGTTGGAGCAAGGTGGGGGTCAGTCCCTTCTCCCAAGTAACAAGCGATAAGAGGAAATAATCTCAAGTTGTGCCAGTGGAAGTTTAGATTGGATATTAGGAAAAATTTCTTCACCAAAAGGGTTGTCAAGCTTTGGAGCAGGCTGCCCAGGGTAATGGTGAAGTGTCACCATCCTTGGAGATGACATGTTGATCCTTAAAAGACATGTCAATGTGGTGGTGCTGAGGGACAGGGCTTAGCAGTGTAGTTGGCAGTGCTGGGTTAACAGCTGGACTTGATGATCTTAAAAGGTCTCTTCCAACCAAAACAGTTCTATGATTCAACAATTCTACATAAAATCCCTGATTCCATTTGCCTCTCTTCAGTATAAGCAGAGAAACAGCACAATTACAGCAACTTTTTTTTCTGCTCAGGATCTTCCTCTCTTCCTTCTCCCTATGAAAAAAAGATACTTCAATCTGTCTCTTTATTAACTATGAAAAATTCTCAATTCCTTGAAAAAACATACTCCTAAATGACCCTGATGGGCAACATAAGAGTAGACACTCTCCTGAGGTCTTGTTCCCCAACTCCCCCAACTTCTGGCACACAATTCTACAAAATTTAGTTTGCCAGATCAGCTGATGAATTTACAATATTGAGGAAAACATTTTTGATCTAATTTTGCATCTATTAACAACATTCTTTAAAATGACTTGGAATAATTACTTCTAAAATGGCTGGAGGGTGTGTGTGTTCTTGAGTTTATCTTGTCCATTTTTCCATGAAGATTCCTTGCAATTCAGACTGACAAACTGACATATTTAAATTCACTCTAACATCACAGTGAAAAAGAATCACTGTTTAAGAGACTACTGAAGACACACTTTCAAAACACCATGTTTCTTTTGGTCTTGATAGCTATTTTTTAATGTTGCTACTTAATCCTTCAAAAGCCTGAATAATATATAAATTTAAAAAACAGTATTTTTCTTTCACTACCTGTAAGGCAGAAAAAATAGATCACCTCACAATATCCCACTATGCTAACTCCACGGGCAATCTCAGACCCCTTTCCCAGGCTTTCAGGAAAGCCAGAATCCCCTGGCAATCACTTCACTGTATGTCCAACCTTTCAAATCACTGGATTCTAGCAAACTCTAAAGCTACCTCTTCTGTCCATTTATCTACAACATCATACACTCTATATGAAAGCCTTCCCCTTCCTCAAAGAAAGTTAAAACTATTTCCTTCATAGCAGTTCACATTGTCCTGGATGCAGGCCAAGGCTGATATCCTAGGGCCATGAGGAAATTACTGCCCCCTAAAAGTTAATAGGCCCTGAAAAAAATATCTAAGAGCAAAGAGTGGTGCTGTGGGCTTTTTTCTGGTGGGCATTGTAGGATTTTGCCCTGTACAACTATCAATACATAAATAACTTGGCTATAGAGAATTAAAGATTTTTAGATTTTCCTTCAGCTTCATAAACAAAACAACTCATCTTTCTATGTGGTCTTACATTCTGTAAGCCGCATCTGCTCTTTAGAATGTAAACCATTAGGATCGAAAGAAAAGGACATATGTATATATGTAGAAAACATATATATGTTTTCTACAATGCAATATGTAATTTCTGGTATAAGAACACAGTTTCTTTATTGTACCATTCTTTCTAAGTATCATTTTATCTGTATTAAGTATATAAGTATTAGGTAAGAGCTTCAAAGCTGAAGGGTACCTGGAAAAAAGCACTGGAATACCTCTGATATTAAGGGTTCACTATAGGTTTTGATATCAGGTTAAAATGCCATAAAAGGACAACTGATGTACTTAAAACAAACAAACAAAAAAACCAAACAGAATTTATTGTGTATTTCCAAGACTAAAAAGGCAGTGCTCAAACTAACCCTTGCCTGCACCTATAGCAGCAGTTTGATATTTTAGGCTACAAGGCTACATCTATGCTATGACCTCTTCAGCAGCCATTAAAATGTTCCAAATTAAACACTGTACAACTCCTATATGCTCCAAAACACAACCATTAGAAGCTTGTACTCCATAACTCAACCCATGCCTCAAAACCTACACTTCTCCACACAAAGAGTAGATATTGACGGAGGATTAGTCAAATGAAGACTACTAAATAAAAACCCCACCTTGTCTGGCTCAAGAAGGCTCAATAACACACAATTATTGTTGAGGCTGGAATAGACCTTTGAGATCATAAAGTCCAGCCTAAGACATAATACCATGACACCTAGCTAGATCATGGCACTAAGTGCCACATCCAATCTTCCCTTAAACACCACTAGGGATGGCGACTCCACCACCTCCCTTTGCAGGCCCTTTCAGTGTCTAATGACCCTTTGCTTAAGGAAGTGCTTCCTAATGTCCAACCTAAATCTGCCCTGGCAGAGCTTCAGGCCATGCCCTCTTGTCCTGTCACTGGTTACCTGGGAGAAGAGTCCAGCACCCACCTGCCTACAGCTACTTTTCAGGTAGTTGTAGAGTGATGAGGCCTCCCCTGAGTCTCCTGTTCTTCAGACTGAACAACCCCAGCTCCCGCAGCCACTACTCATAAGACTTTACCTCCAGTCCCTTCACCAGTCTTGTCGCTCTCCTTTGGACTGGCTCCAGCATCTCAATATCCTTTCTGAAATGCAGGGCCCAGAATTGCACACAGTACTCCAGGTGAGGCCTAGCAGAAGGTGCTGGACACTGGGACCTTACAGGGAAACACAGGTGTTCCTTGGCTTTCTGCAATTTACTAAAACTCCCCTATCCTTTAGCAAATTCCCAATCCACCTCACTGCACAATCACTCAATCCACACTTCTTAAGCTTGGCTGTGAGGATCCCATGGGAGACA